>JBAMBS010001178.1:0-140000 GCA_037044455.1 Zygothrica quintamaculata
TCTCAAAATGGAAGCTTACGTTATTAATAAAAAGCAATGCAGAACCTGCTACAAATCCTCTAAACTAAAAGCAGCTAAGTCATTAACAGACAAGTGCTAGCTAATAATATATAATATAAACGAGATATTTCAAATTGAAGATAGCGTTTTGTTTTTAAGGAATCAAATATTATATTTGTTTTTTACTAGAACGACGTAATGGTTATAGACATGCGTCCTCATATCTATACACTTATACGGAAATCCAAAACTACTTGTAACAATGTTATTGGATCCCAGCCACTCCAACAGGTGAATCCGAATAGATTACCCAAATACCCAACACGCCATCGGCTAACTTGCTATATAAAAGACGATACTGAAATTGATCGAAATTATAGTGTTCATCGAACTCAACATGAAAGTACTCATTGTATTTGCTCTTGCCTTGGCTTTTGCCTCTGGTTCCGTCCTGCCTGGGAATTCGGATTTGCAGCAGCGTGAAGTATTCATGCCAGTGCTAGGTGGTCGCATTACCAATGGACATGATGCTGAAGAGGGTCAGTTCCCGTATCAGGTAGGACTATCGCTGCAAATTGGAGATGGATACGCATGGTGCGGTGGCTCCTTGATCTCCAACGAATGGGTATTGACTGCTGCTCACTGCACAGAAGGGTAAGTTCCTAATCATATTCTTCTGAGTAGTCCCAGTTAAATAAATATAAGTTAATCCTTTTTTCTTTGTGTAATATTCTAGTGTCGACTCTGTCACCGTTTATCTAGGCAGCACACAACGTAATGCGCCTGAGGTAATGCACACCGTTGACCAGGATGACATTATTATACACTCTCGTTGGAATACACGGACATTGGCCAATGATATTTCGCTCATCAGAATACCAGCTGTGGAGTACAGCGATTCCATTAGCCCTGTTAAACTACCGAAAATTCAGTCTAAATACTCCGTATACGCCAACGAAGATACCATCGCCTCTGGCTGGGGTCGCACCTCGGATCAATCGAACTCTGTTGCATCTGAGCTTCAGTATGCTATCCTTAAGACCATCCCAAATGCCGCCTGTAGAAAAGCATTTCCTACCATTCGCTCATCTAACATCTGTGTTGCTACACCAGCTGGAACTTCCACTTGCAATGGTGACTCTGGTGGTCCTCTGGTACTCAAGTCCAGCAAGGTACAAATTGGTTTGACCTCCTTTGGTTCCATCAAGGGTTGTGAGTTGAACTTCCCTGCAGCATTCACCCGTGTAACCAGCTACCTTGATTGGATTAAGGAACACACCGGTGTGAACTACTAAATGAAGTCCCTAAATCGAACGATCCTCCAACTCGGCTATTGCTTTACAAGACTTATTTAATGGTTATGAAATAAACAGTTACACAAACAAATACTACCAAACTTTTATATCATTTTAGGGAACAGAAAAATTTATTTACTTCTTTGGGGTTAAGGGAAGGTTTTATGGGAAAATGAAAAACTTTCTTATCTTGAATGTAGTATGTATAAAGAAAAGAATCTTATACTCTACATGAAGAGTACGATTCTCTAATTTATATCTTATCCGAGATGGGAAAAATATTATTGAAAGTGTTAACTATGAGATAACTTATTGTAAGCACTGTTTAAAAGGCATAGTCTTCTTCATAAATGGATTGTCAGAAGTCCTCGTAAAACGATCTAGAAAAGAATAGTAGTAACATGATATTTGCAAGTAAAATTTTTCAATAATAATTTATGACCGATCGAAAAGGGAAACTCTGTTGGTACGGTCCAGGGCTCTGTGATTTTGTTAAGGAACGTTTGAGATTCAATTATTAATCCTCTACAACTCCAACATAACCTCAACAATTATTTCAAAAGTGTAGGCTATAGGTGAGCAGGCTGACAGGTTTCTTTCTTCTACCTCTCGTATACTTTACTTGATCTAACTGGGCTATACTGGTTTTTTTTTTTGAAAAGCTTTCAACAATAATAAGTTTTCAGCACTCCCAGATTTGAATTTTCTGAATTTTATCTAATCAAATAATAATAAATAATAAATAAATTTAATATTTCCCATTTACTCAATTTATAGGTAAAAGGATTGAAGCCTAACCCATTAAATGTTATGAAGAACAGCTCGTTATTATATTAATTATATAAAGATATTATTATGTAAGAAGAATATTTAAAATGTGGTTATAAAAATGTTTGCAACAAATTCAGCTACAATAAAGAAATTGCTTTACAGTATAAATCGGTAATGAATTCTGATTTCTAATTTAAATTAACGAAAATACGATAATAAATTTAATAATCTTTGATTAAGCCATATTGCCTTAAAAAAGGCTAAAATGGAGCTAATTGAAATATGCATAATTGAAAAGTATATAACGGGTAGAAATAATCATCTGACACCCTATAAAGTATATATATTCTTGATCAGTTGGAATAACTGAGTCGATGTATCCCTGTCTGTTTGTCTGTCCGTCCGTCTGTCAGTCTGTGTGAACGCCTGTTTCTCAGAGACCATTGGACCTAGAGCAACCAAATTTAGAATCTAGATTCGCTATTTTCGTATGAGTTTGTTTTAAGTTTTTGAGTTTCCTGACCTCCGAAATACGAAAAAAACGATTATTAAGCACAATTTTTAACCGATTAAATTCTTTTTAGCACAAATAATATTTTGACCATTCTTGATCTACTTTGTAAATCTCTTTAAGATTGAACAAAAAACACGGAAGTTATACAACATTAAGTATCGCGCCATAAAAGTTTAAAATAATAAACAGTTCTCAAAATGGAAGCTTACGTTATTAATAAAAAGCAATGCAGAACCTGCTACAAATCCTCTGAACTAAAAGCAGCTAAGTCATTAACAGATAAGTGCTAGCTAATAATATATAATATAAACGAGATATTTCAAATTGAAGATAGCGTTTTGTTTTTAAGGAATCAAATATTATATTTGTTTTTTACTAGAACGACGTAATGGTTATAGACATGCGTCCTCATATCTATACACTTATACGGAAATCCAAAACTACTTGTAACAATGTTATTGGATCCCAGCCACTCCAACAGGTGAATCCGAATAGATTACCCAAATACCCAACACGCCATCGGCTAACTTGCTATATAAAAGACGATACTGAAATTGATCGAAATTATAGTGTTCATCGAACTCAACATGAAAGTACTCATTGTATTTGCTCTTGCCTTGGCTTTTGCCTCTGGTTCCGTCCTGCCTGGGAATTCGGATTTGCAGCAGCGTGAAGTATTCATGCCAGTGCTAGGTGGTCGCATTACCAATGGACATGATGCTGAAGAGGGTCAGTTCCCGTATCAGGTAGGACTATCGCTGCAAATTGGAGATGGATACGCATGGTGCGGTGGCTCCTTGATCTCCAACGAATGGGTATTGACTGCTGCTCACTGCACAGAAGGGTAAGTTCCTAATCATATTCTTCTGAGTAGTCCCAGTTAAATAAATATAAGTTAATCCTTTTTTCTTTGTGTAATATTCTAGTGTCGACTCTGTCACCGTTTATCTAGGCAGCACACAACGTAATGCGCCTGAGGTAATGCACACCGTTGACCAGGACGACATTATTATACACTCTCGTTGGAATACACGGACTTTGGCCAATGATATTTCGCTCATCAGAATACCAGCTGTGGAGTACAGCGATTCCATTAGCCCTGTTAAACTACCGAAAATTCAGTCCAAATACTCCGTATACGCCAACGAAGATACCATCGCCTCTGGCTGGGGTCGCACCTCGGATCAATCGAACTCTGTTGCATCTGAGCTACAGTATGCTATCCTTAAGACCATCCCAAATGCCGCCTGTAGAAAAGCTTTTCCTACCATTCGCTCATCTAACATCTGTGTTGCTACACCAGCTGGAACTTCCACTTGCAATGGTGACTCTGGTGGTCCTCTGGTACTCAAGTCCAGCAAGGTACAAATTGGTTTGACCTCCTTTGGTTCCATCAATGGTTGTGAGTTGAACTTCCCTGCAGCATTCACCCGTGTAACCAGCTACCTTGATTGGATTAAGGAACACACCGGTGTGAACTACTAAATGAAGTCCCTAAATCGAACGATCCTCCAACTCGGCTATTGCTTTACAAGACTTATTTAATGGTTATGAAATAAACAGTTACACAAACAAATACTACCAAACTTTTATATCATTTTAGGGAACAGAAAAATTTATTTACTTCTTTGGGGTTAAGGGAAGGTTTTATGGGAAAATGAAAAACTTTCTTATCTTGAATGTAGTATGTATAAAGAAAAGAATCTTATACTCTACATGAAGAGTACGATTCTCTAATTTATATCTTATCCGAGATGGGAAAAATATTATTGAAAGTGTTAACTATGAGATAACTTATTGTAAGCACTGTTTAAAAGGCATAGTCTTCTTCATAAATGGATTGTCAGAAGTCCTCGTAAAACGATCTAGAAAAGAATAGTAGTAACATGATATTTGCAAGTAAAATTTTTCAATAATAATTTATGACCGATCGAAAAGGGAAACTCTGTTGGTACGGTCCAGGGCTCTGTGATTTTGTTAACGAACGTTTGAGATTCAATTATTAATCCTCTACAACTCCAACATAACCTCAACAATTATTTCAAAAGTGTAGACTATAGGTGAGCAGGTTGGCAGGTTTCTTTCTTCTACCTCTCGTATACTTTACTTGATCTAACTGGGCTATACTGGTTTTTTTTTTTGAAAAGCTTTCAACAATAATAAGTTTTCAGCACTCCCAGATTTGAATTTTCTGAATTTTATCTGATCAAATAATAATAAATAATAAATAAATTTAATATTTCCCATTTACTCAATTTATAGGTAAAAGGATTGAAGCCTAACCCATTAAATGTTATGAAGAACAGCTCGTTATTATATTAATTATATAAAGATATTATTATGTAAGAAGAATATTTAAAATGTGGTTATAAAAATGTTTGCAACAAATTCAGCTACAATAAAGAAATTGCTTTACAGTATAAATCGGTAATGAATTCTGATTTCTAATTTAAATTAACGAAAATACGATAATAAATTTAATAATCTTTGATTAAGCCATATTGCCTTAAAAAAGGCTAAAATGGAGCTAATTGAAATATGCATAATTGAAAAGTATATAACGGGTAGAAATAATCATCTGAGACCCTTTAAAGTATATATATTCTTGATCAGATGGAATAACTGAGTCGATGTATCCCTGTCTGTTTGTCTGTCCGTCCGTCTGTCAGTCTGTGTGAACGCCTGTTTCTCAGAGACCATTGGACCTAGAGCAACCAAATTTAGAATCTAGATTCGCTATTTAGCCCCTTTGCCTTTATGTAAAAAAGAAGCAAAGCGGAGCTATTGGAAATGTGCAAACTCCAAAAGTATGTAGCACATAGAAATAATCATCGGAGACCCCATAAAGTATATATTTTCTGAATCAGGACGACAAGACGAGTTCATCTAGCCCTGTCCGTCTGTCTGTCTGTCCGTCTGTCCGTCTGACCGTCTGTCCGTCTGTCTGTCTGTCCGTCTGTCCGTCTGTCTGTCTGTCCGTCTGTCCGTCTGTATGAACGCCTGTTTCTCAGAGACTATAAGAGCTAGAGCAACCAAACTTGAAATCTAGATTCGTTATGTTCGTAGGTTATACGAGTTTGTTTTAGATTTTCGAATTTCCTCCCCTGACCCCCGCAATTTGAAAAAATCAATTATAAGGTAAAATTTTTAACCGATCAAATTTCTTTTTCGCACACATATTAAGTAGACAATTCTTCATCTACTTTGTGAATTTGGTTAAAATTTAACAATAAACACGGAAGTTATACAACATTAAGTACCGCGCTATAGAGCGTGTGGGGCTAAAAGGTGCGCGCAATGGCTAAGTACGTGCAGAACTGTGTGTATGTATGAGTACGTGTGTGTATGGCTGTATATGTAGGCAAAGTGGCTCTCGTAGTCGGGTACACTCGACTACAGACTTCTTACTTGTTTCCTTTGAGTTTGTTTTAACGATTATTAAGCACAATTTTTAACCGATTAAATTCTTTTTAGCACAAATAATATTTTGACCATTCTTGATCTACTTTGTAAATCTCTTTAAGATTGAACAAAAAACACGAAAGTTATACAACATTAAGTATCGCGTCATAGTGCGCGGGGGGCTGAGGCGCGCGCAATGGCTTAAAGTGCGTGTAGAACTGTGTGTATGTGTGTGTATATGTGTGTATGTGAATGTATGTAGGCAAAGAGTTTCTCAATGTCGGGTACACTCGACTACAGATTTCTTACTTGCTTCAAACCGTTAATCTGCAATATATCGAAGCTTAGGGTTTTATACTAGGAAAAAGATTCTGATACTTTAAAATTGATTCACTAGTATTTGAAGAAATCTAAGAAAGGATCAATATCCATGGCAGCCTATTCCACATATGAAATCCAGTATGGCTGACTGCAATTTGCAATAAAAAACAAAAGATATCCTTCCAAGTGAATTTATACATGAGATTACAAAGGGGAGAAAGATATTCAAAAAATAATGAATCTTATGGCGAAGATCGCAGGAATTAGGCAATTCTAAATGAAAATGCATTTTTCTATTAAAAGAAACAGGATGTAGATACTCTGGGAATGTGACTAAATTATCACATTTCATACTTAATTATTACCTAAGCAAATAATTATATTCATTAAATAAATAAACACTTTCCGCATATTTTATAACCATCATTATCAAAGACATGCGCCGCGATATTGTTACACTTACATCAAACTGAATAAAAACTAAAATTGATTCTAATTTTATTAGATAAGACACAAAATTACAACTATCACTTCCAGCCACTTCAACAGGTGCAACTGCATTGAGTACCCAAGTGTCCAAGTACGTCATCCATTAACTGGCTATATAAAAGACGATTCTGGAATCGAACGAAATTATAGTGTTCATCGAAGTCAACATGAAAGTACTCATTGTATTTGCTCTTGCCTTGGCTTTTGCCTCTGGTTCCGTCCTGCCTGGGAATTCGGATTTGCAGCAGCGTGAAGTATTCATGCCAGTGCTAGGTGGTCGCATTACCAATGGACATGATGCTGAAGAGGGTCAGTTCCCGTATCAGGTAGGACTATCGTTGCAAATTGGAGATGGATACGCATGGTGCGGTGGTTCTCTGATCTCCAGCGAATGGGTATTGACTGCTGCTCACTGCACGGATGGGTAAGTTTCTATTCTTTTTCATATAACCATTGTTCTGTAGCTAATCCTTTGCTGTTTGTGTAATATTCTAGTGTTGACTCTGTCACAGTTTATCTGGGCAGCACACAACGCACTGCACCCCAGGTTAAGCACACTGTCACCCAGGATAATATCATTATTCATGCTCGCTGGAACTCAAAGATTGTATTGAATGACATCTCGCTTATCAGAATACCAGCTGTAGAGTTCAGCGATACCATTAGACCTGTCAAACTACCCAAAATTCAGTCTAAATATTCCACATACGTTAACGAGGAGACAATCGCCTCTGGCTGGGGTCGCACCTCAGATCAATCAAATGCGGTTGCATCCAAACTACAATATGCTGTCCTTAAGACCATTCCTAATTCAGAATGCAGAAAAACCTTTATCATCCTGCGCCCATCCAATATTTGTGTTGCCACACCAGCTGGTGCTTCCACATGCAATGGTGACTCTGGTGGTCCATTGGTGCTTAAATCCAGCAAGGTGCAAATTGGTTTGACATCCTTTGGTTCTCCCAAGGGCTGTGAAAAGAAACATCCAGCTGCATTCACCCGTGTGACCAGCTATCTGGACTGGATTAAGGCACACACCGGTGTCCATTACTAAGTGCATGATTAAAGGATACACAGAATTTTATTTTAACAAATAAAAAAAGAATTATGAAAACAAATATAATGCAAATCTTTCTTTTTAAAAAAGCCGAGGTCCTACGACCTCTTTGTGTCCTTTTTATCAATAAGTTAAACCCAATTGGGCGCACCGGCTAACCGCTAAGGTGTAGCTTAACAAATATAATTAAATATCAAATTTGCCTCCTTCTGGGCATTCGACTTATGAGGTTATGAGGTCGACGTCTTTTTAGTCGTCGTCCTGGGCGAGTTCTAATGAATGTATAGAATTGAATTGAAATATAATCGGTATTCTTTATAGAAACGAATTATAAATGAATCACAATTTTAGAATCTTTCGAGGGGCTGAAAAAAAGTTGAAGTTTGTTTAAGTTAAATGAAACAAGAGATGAATTGACATTTATATTTTTTGATTATTCTTTTGCTTTGGATTTTTTTATTATTCTCTTTTTTAGTTATTTCTGTTTTGTTTTCTTTGTTGTTGCAATTTGACTCTTATTGAAACATTGATACTTGTATTTTTTTATATAATAATTTGACTTTTAAGTTAATTTTACTTTAGTTTACTTTCTTTTTTATAGGCTTTACTCGGTTTTAGAATATATTAATATATATATATATATATATATATATATATATATATATAAATATACATATATTTGTTTCATTAATAAACATTTGGAATGCATTATATAATATATAAATTTAACAATATACATAAATTTGATTTGATTCGCGTTCTTTTTTAGTGATTTTTTCTTGTTTTGTTTTTACTTTTAGTTAATTTATCATTTAAAAATTTGAGAGACTTATGCACATTTAACATTTATCAATAATTATTTATCGTTTATCAATTAATCAGTATATCATTATATCATTTTATCCATGTTTAAATACACAAAAACGTAGTCACAATACATAGAATAATAATTTTATATATATATATATATATATATATATATATATATATAAAAAGAATTTAGTTTTCTTTCTCTTTTTTCTTGTATCAGAATTCAGTTGTTTTTTTTTTATAACTATATTCATAATATATATTATATGTTCTCAATCTTTCTCTATATTTAATTTTCTTTTGTTTTGTTTGTTTTAGGTATTTTGTTGTTATTGATATAGACATCGCATAAAAATAACAATTATAAAAAAAATTGTTTGTATATAAGATATATTATTATTATTATTATTAATTTTTGTTACATTTCATTTACTTGATTTTACTTATATTCTCTCTCTTTCTGTGTGTATGTATTGATGTATGTGTGTGTGTTTTGTTCCTATGTGAACGTAGGCAATGTATATATATATATATATATGTGTATATATATAGGATTTCATTCATATTAAATATAGAATTTATAAAGGGTTTTTTATCATCTTCTACGTTGTTTTCATTATATTTTTTACTTTCTATGCTTTGCTTTATCTATTATACAATTTTCAATTGGAAGTATGTAAAAAACACTATATAATCATTGTAAATCCTTTATTTTCTGTGGGCTTAGATAGTCGGCTCCAATTATTAGGACCTCGGGACCAATAACTGGAGCGTGTGTTAAATTTTAAATGTATATATATGAGCATGTGTTTATTTGTGTACTGTGTGTGTGTATAAATGTTATGTGTGTTTGTGTGTTCGTGTGTTTCCGCCTAATCAAAAATACATACGAAACAGCACGAAACTAGCAAAAGTTATTATAATACAAAAGCAAACGAACAAATAAGTACACGAGTGAGTGGCGGTGGTGTTCCAAGCATTTGCAATGCGGTTGTTGCCCTGTTGTTGCGGTTCTTGTTGCAGTTGTTGTTGTTGTCTTTGTTGTCGTTCCTGTGATGCTGTTCTTCTTGTTCTTGTGTGTCGCCGTTGTTGTTGTTGCTGCTGTAGTTGTTGTTGTTCTTGTTGTTGTTCTTGTTGCTGTTCTTGTTGCTCCAAATATAACTGATGTACTGTTTCCCACAGCCAGGTACTATCATCCACATTGCCTAACCCGTCGCACACAGGGCCGGTGTTATTAATCAACACCAGCAAACCCTTGACTACCCTCAATGGCCTTAATTAGCTTATCCTTTAATTGCAAATAACCTTCATATGGTGGTAAATCCAAGCGATTAAAGCTACAATATCAAAATATATATTAATTATAATTAGAAATCTATATATATATATATATATATATATATATGTGTGTGTATATATTTGTTTAATTCTGATTCATACCAGGTATGTGCACGTGGAAAGTTATTTGGTGTACCCCATTTTTCAATTGTAAACATTTGTGGACCATTTGAGCCATATAGCTCCTTGAAACCATTCATGGGCACACGCGATGTACCGGTTACAAATTGTAGTAGACGTGAACGCATCTCATTTGAGAATGATAGGACGGCACGCCAGAACCATTGGATAATTATATGATTCATATGATAATCACCCTTATATAATGTATTCTCACGCCAATCTTTTACATCAATATTTTGTATGCCGCACATGAGTAATTCCAATTCATGTTCATCAAAAATTTTAATTAAATTTAATGGTATTATTGAGCCAAATCCATCCAAGAATGCAGACATTTGATCCTTAACACGCGCCACAAATCGCCACTCAATTACAAGCCTATAAATGAAATATTGTTTATAAATTTATAAGTATATATATATAAAAATATATATATATATATATATATATATTTATCCCTATATATGTATATAGGGATAAATTAACTTTAAAAAAAATGCTCACTTAATGTATTCATCCTTATTTTCATTAGTTACGTCAATATTAGCGCCTCCTGGTTTAAGTTCATGTTGACTCTTTTGACCAAATACATCCTCATCCAGACAGAATGTTAATTCTAATATGCGTGGATCATTCTCCTTAATCCACATTAATGAATTATAATATTCTGTGTCCACTGATTCCATATCCTTTAAATCGATTGGCTTTTGTAACATCATCTTATAAAATGGACGTATAAAGAATGCATCCAATAGCTTGCCATGATAAACGGCCATACCAGCTATGCGACCAATGAATCTATATATATATATATATATATAAGAAATAAGTATATAAAATACACTTGATATGTTTATATATATATATATCCAATTACTTGAA
Organism: Zygothrica quintamaculata; assembly: GCA_037044455.1. NCBI lineage: Eukaryota > Metazoa > Arthropoda > Insecta > Diptera > Drosophilidae > Zygothrica > Zygothrica quintamaculata. The sequence goes on from JBAMBS010001178.1 coordinate 11,003, forward strand.
ATAACTTAAATGCTCCTCGTTGCACAAACCGCTGCCATTATTTATTTGCAATGTATAATTATCCATAGCTGAATACTCAAAGAGGCCATAATACGGATTAAACATTTCTTTGGATAGTAAATAGAACCACTCCCTGGCAAGTCCTCCATAATCTGAATAAAATTTAAATATAAATTATAATTCCGTATATATAAATAGTATTATATATGTTATACCTAAGCCTGTCTCTCCTTCAAATTCCACCCATAATTTAGTCTTTAGCAAATCAGTTTTAGTCACCGAACTAATAATTCTATATGAATCCTCCAATATTGATGTTCTACGTATGCGTATTTCAAACTTATTTGGTACATTTGTCTATAAAGAAACAATATATGCATAAAAATGAAATAAATTATAAAAAATATAATATAGATTAATTATGCTTACAGGCTTTCTAATATGACTCTTAAAGTATTCATATTTCTGTTTATAATCTCGCGAATATGGTACAGCTTGGCCGGCAATATTTGGATTTGATAGGCGCGGATCTTCCCATTGTGTAGTACGTGTATCTATTATAAACAAATTAGAATTTATATATATATATATATATATATATATTTGATCTATACATACTGTGATCTATATAAAAGACACGCCCATCTGTATGCACACGTTCTTCCCAACCTTCAGGTAGAGGTCCCAAATCATCTTCAAGACGTCGCGTTTGATTTGGCATTGGACTGGCACGTCCATTACGCGGATCAATCCAAGTTGTTCGTTTTGCCTCATGATCAATAAAGAAGGTACGGCCATTTGGTGCTACTTGCATAGACCAACGCGGTGGCAGCGCTTCTTCTTCATTTGCTGCGGTCTAAAATATACAATAAAATCTTTAATAAGTCTTTCAACATTTTTCACAATTTCCATTTTTGTTTTTTTTTTTTTTTTTTTTTTGAATACTTAAAACAATAATAAAAATCACTGAATAGTGTATCTATATTAAAGATTAATTAACTGAGGCACATGCATATTATATATATATAAATATATATATATATATATATTTATATATATAAAATATATATATATATATATATATATATATATATAATATTATAATATATATGCATATATATGTATATTGAATAATGAAACATTACTTGATCCGAGGGCACAGCCGCGTTGTCTTCTTCGGAGTTGCGTCGTGTGGACGGAGCTGAGATCTCTGAGGGATTGTGGCTGTCTGTGTGATCGGTGTCTTCATTCTAATTTTATGATGAATGCATTTTTATATATATATACATATGTATATACATATATATGTTGCATAATTTTTTAATTTTGTATATATATACATACATATATGTATATATATATATATATATAGCAATTGGAAGAAACAGAAGAAAAGAATTGATTTTCAAATTAAAATTTAAATTTTGATTAAAATACCAAAAGCAAAAATTCGCAAAACTAAAATTTTTTTTTACCAAAATTATTAAAAAAAAAAATAAATATATATATATATATATATAAAGCAGCACAACATATATAAATAGAAAGCGCAATAACAATAGACAAACAGCATATATATACATACATAAATACATAAATACATAAATACATAAATACATATATATATATATATATATATATATATACATATATAGAGGCGTATAGAAATAAAATGAAATTAAATTTTGTAAATGAAATGAAATGAAAAAAGAACTTACAGGACATAGAGGATATACCATTTTTAAGCCAACTTAACTATAGATTTTATGATATTTTATATTATATAAAGTTGCCTTTGAGTTTGCACTCTGTGTATATATGTAAATGTGTGGGTGTGTGTGTATGCGTGTGTATGTGTATGCGTATGCATGTATTTATTAAGCTGGGAATGCTTACCCCTTCCGCAACACGAGTGACTATCAAGCCCATCCAATAATAAAAACAAAATCAAAAAAAAAAAAAAAAAAAAAATATGTGAAAACAACACAAAAGATACAAGAAAATGTTTATAAATATAAATATATATATAAACTGTTCGTATACATATATATATATATATATATATATATATATTTATATATTTTGACTATATATATTTATATATATAAAATATAAACGTCGATTGCAATGTAGAATGTTAATTGTTATTATTAATATTATTTAATTAAACTAAAAATTTTGATCTAAGGACTGTGCAATAGGTTTGAATTGTGTTTTTGTATCATTTTGTTAGATCTTTTGAACCGTTATCTAATGCTTCTTCTTTAGTTTGTCTTTTACTTGATTTTTTTTTTATTATTTTATACAAATAGTGTATGTATTTATTTTTTTTTTTTTTTTTTATTGTTATTTATACTTCTGTTGACATTTAATATCACGGAAATTTGGTTTTTGACAGCAAAAGCAACAACAACAATTTATAAATTTCTATAGTTTTACATTTTCTTATGTGTATGTGCATGTGTATCTGTGTAAAAATGAATATGTTATATATATATATACATATAATATAAATATATATATATAAATATATATACATATATATATATATATATTGTGTGTAGTGAGTTTTGCTTTTATGACAAATTTCTCTAATGACAAACACAAAAATATAAATACAGAGTTACAAAACAACAGTAAATATATATATATATATATATATTTGTGTATTTAGTATATGTGTGTTAAGTATGTGTGCATGTGTGGTTAGTGTATGTATGTGTGTTTAGTGATGTTACGTGCTAACCAATTGTCTTAGTCCCTGTTGTTGTTGCTGCTGCTGTTGTTGCTGCTGCTGTTGTTGCTGTTGCTGTTGCTGCTGCTGCATTAAACGCATCTGTAACCGTTGCCTTCGATGTTGTCTCGTATCCATTAGCTGTTGGCTTAAATGGCTATTGTTTGGTCGTCGATTGTATTGATATAATTGATTTGTATGTGGAAACAGATTGAGTGGATCATCTGGTGTTTGCCGTACAGGCCGTAAATCTGTTTGCAAACTTGTATCTGAGATCTCTACGGGGATATCGGTACTGGGATGTCGCAGGGAATTGTAAACAAAACTGAATATTTTTTGTATAAAATTAAAAATATTTTCTTCTTTCTCTTTTTTTGTAATGTAATGAAAAGAAAGGGATATAACATGGAGCTACAGCCAAACCAAGGGATTGGCATGAAGTAGCAGCAATGTGAGATTTAGAATCTAATTGGATTTGGACAAAACACAAAGGGAATATCTCGAAAGAGGGGGGAGGAGGAGTGGATAGGGATGTGTGACATAACTATATACATATATATATTTGGATATATATATATATATATATATATATATATATGTATTAACCTGGTATGATCCATCATTTGATTTGGGTCTACATCAACTACATCGCTATTGTTGGTGTGCCTGAAACTCGTTGGTGTTGTGGTGTTGTTGTTGTTGTTGTTGTTGATGTTGTTGGTGTTGTTGTTAGCTGATGCTGGTGACTGAGAGCATGAGATTATTGTTGGTGTTGCTGCTGGTGTAGCTGTTGTCATTGTTATCCTTGGAGTATTATTATTGTCCTCTACATTAGTTTCACGCATTGCATCCTAAGTATATGTTTATATATAATATATATATATATATATATATATATATATATATATATATATATCCATATATATACACACATTACATTATGAATGTATATATATATATATATATATATATATATATAGGGCACAGATCAGTACAAAAGATATGGTAATGTTATATGATAGCTTAAATGCCAGATTTATCATGATTTTTATCCACATAATGGGGCAGTATATGGCGTATGGAATCGAATCGAATTTACCAATTCAAAAAATGATATAAAATCTGATTTAATGTATATAATAATTATATAACTTTGGCATACAACTGGTAAGCTTAACTGAACGCATAATTGGAAATACATCTTAAATCTTAAATAGATATACAAATTTCTTTATAACAATTGAGGGTGTAACTGGAAGTATAATTGGAAATGTATCTGCAAGTACACTTGGAAGTACAATTGGAATTAAAATTTTAAGTACAATATGAGGTACAGCTCAGAGTACAATTGGAATTGTAACTGGAAGTACAATTGGAGTTATAGCTCGGAGTACAATTGGATTTGGTTTAACTTAAAGTACAATTGCAAGTACAATTGAAAGTGTAACTGGAATTATAATGGAAAGTACAATTGGAAGTAAAATTTAAAGTACAATTGGACATATAGCTTATAGTACAATTGGAAGTACAATTGGACATATAGCTTATAGTACAATTGGAATGGTAACTGGTATTATAATTGAAAGTATAACTGGACACACAATTGAAATTACAATTAAAGGTTAAATTACAAATAGTACAATTGAAAGTATATGAAGTACAATTGAAAGATTAAAGACTAGCATCAAAGAGAGTTTTGATATAGCAAATGGCTGATAAGGATACAAATTAAAAAAAAAAAAAAAGAAATAAAAGTTGATTGGCATTACAAAGATGCGCCTCAGGTACAAATTGCTGTCAAGTATATCACAAGTTTGAGCATTGTTGTATAATCTTAATGGATGAAGAAGTGAATCATTATTATTGGCAGGTGACACATCCACAAGCTCCACATTATCAACAGTTATCACATTGTCAATGTCAATGTTAATGTCATTCTCAATCTCATTGGCAGCTACTGTATGCACTTCACCACAATGATAACAATTGCTTTGATTGTTATCAGTATCACTTGTCCTTTGATCCGTTGTCTCCTCAATGCTACTGCTGTCATCGCTATCGAGGCTACATTCCAAAGTGGTGGCCAAATTGATTGGCTCTAACGATGTTTGAGTTTTTGAACGCTAGTTCAGTTTAAGTTTTAGGTGTTAAGACATGACCCAAATGTGTGTGTGTGTGTGTGTGTGTGTGTGTGTGTGTGTGTGTGTGGTGAGGTATATGTGTGTGTGTGTTATGTGTATGTTGTGATAGGCATATAAGTAAATAGTTTTTTTTTTTAATAGTATTTATAGTATAGTTCATGCATAGGAGTTAAGTTCAATTGTTCACCGAACATGCAGCACAATAGTTAAAAAAAAAAAACAAAAAAAAAGATTTAAAAATAAAATAAAAATTATAATTATAAATATAAGTTTATAGTATGGAAAATATTTGTTGTTTTGCTCGTTTGTTAATTAAATAAATTTAAAGAATTGTTCAAATTGTTTTCTTTGTCTCAATTATGTCTCAAACTTACCGCTCCTCCTACTCCGCCTCCGCCACCGCGTCCGGATTCCGTTTCATCCACACTAATGTGAAAACGTCTTTGGAAATCTGAAGCCAGTTGATCAACATTTTGGCTGTTGTTGCTAGTCAAGCTGGAAATCATAATAAATATATTAAACACACATATATATAAATATATACTTAAGATATAAATCAAAGACTATATAGACTATATACTATACAAAAGTCATCCAAAGAAACGTATTGCTCTTTTTTTTTTATCCCAATTTCTCTGCTTAGTTGTTTCTGATCAGATTTCTCCTTTGCTTTGCTCTGAGTAAATAACAAACAGGATACAGGATATGTATAATAAATATTTTTCTTTATATCTATATTATGTTTTAAAAGGCTAAAAAAAAAGCTACCAAGCAATAGAAACGATTTAAAAAAAAGGAACATAATTTTTTTTTTCACAATTTCAACTGACAGAAAACTCAGTAATCCAGTTGTACTCTATCAGTTTAGGCCATAAGAAAGCATTGTTATATTTTTGATCTAAGTAACATTTGCCTTAATATTGAAATCATTGTCAAATCATTGGTAAAAAAAAAATCATTTATCGTGAAAGTTTTAAGCTGAAAACGTGTTAAAACGTAAAGGTATAAAAAATTAAAAATTTTGTAAATTTATAAAAATTTCTAAATAAGTTAAAATTATAAACTTTTGATACTTTATAATTATTTATGTTTTACGTATACACAGAATTAAATCAAGTCAGCTTCTCTATACCAAATTAAATAAATTAAGGCCAATTTAATAAGAAACTTGCCGCACACGAGTGGTGTCTCATCCATTAACGTTGAAAGCAGCAACTAATTGTGGTAAGTCTATTATTGTTGTGCAACTTAATAATTGAATTAAAGCATTAAAAATGCATTTAGTATATAGAAAAAAATATCATATTTTTGCAACCTAATACTAAGGAACATTCTGGTAATACTCTGTTAATATTCTGGTAATAGAGCTCACATTTTACGAGGTATTGTCTAGTCGAACTTTTTCTGCTATTCATTTACTTTTTATGTGGGTTTTGCTTTATACATTTTTTCTTTCTACATGAGTGTAGTTTTTAGTAGAATATGTGAACGTTTTTCACTCACATTGTTGGCCTTTCCCATTGCGTTGTGCGCGCCGTATGATTTACATAGTACGTGCGTCCATTTGCATCCTGACGTTCCTCCCAGCCGGCGGGCAGCGCATCGTGTCCACCACTCAGAAATGGATGCTATAATTTTAATGTATATTTACATATATAATATATGTATATATTTTACAATATATATACATACCGGCTGTGAGGATAGTTCACCAGTATTTGTGGACTCTACATGTTCCCATTCTCCATCGCTGTTATTGCTTGATGGTTCATTCTGTTCGCGTGTTTCACGTATAAAAGCATGATATATCTCCAGTGTACCCTTGATGCGTGATTTTGCGCTATATATATATTTACATATACAACAAACATACGTATACATATATGTATTATATATGCATACACATATACATTTGTACAGGAGAATAGAAAATTAGTTGAATTTTTTAATGCATACAATTAAGTGAGGAAGGCTCACAAACAACAACAACAAATACCACCACCAACAATAAGCAATAACTAAACAGGCACACACACACGCACACGCACATACACTAGTACATACACACGCTTACAGACTCACTTCTACATAAACTATACTATAAACTAAGTCACAAAAAGCATTGACTAAATTTCAATTTAAAGCAAGAAGCAATAATTAACAAAATAAAAAAAAGTGTTAATGAAAAATTAACATAATTGTATAAAATAAAAAATAAAATAAATAAATAGAAAATTTGGAAAAAAAAAAAAATGAAAAACATAAAAAAGTGTTTGTAATTAATGCATAATTTTGGTACTTATAAAGTAACTAGAACTAGCAGCAAATTGCATTAGACACAAGACAGTTAATTAAATTAATTAACTTATACTAAATGCATACGCTCAAATTGTGTTCAAAGGTGTTATATATATTATATATATATATGTATATGTTATATATATATATGTTTTTAGTATTTTGTATTTGTAAATTAGATTCAAATTTGGATTTGTTTCTTGTGTTTTTAGTATTTTGTTATTGAATTACTTTGAAAAGGGGGGCGGGGAGTTTGTATAGATATATATATATTTATTTTTTGTCTAAACTGAACTGAAATTAAATAAAAGGAAATAAAACAGCAAATCATATAAACATACCCTACTGACCTGCGGGGACGCAGCGTATAACTTTGGGATCCAATAGTGCGTCCCTCCTGTTCTGTTGGTAAATTGACCAATGTAAACTCAACCATGCCCAAAAAATCATCGCGTGTCAAACGATTCTCGTCAAATACTTGAAACACAAGCTTATGCTCAGATGGCTTAACCTAAAAAACCACAAATGAGAGTTATATATATATATATAAACGTTTATATGTAATAATAATAACTTACTCGGAATATGAACTCCTCATTCCAGGATGGATTTAGTGTCTATGAAAATAGAAAAAAAATAAATAGTATATGTAAAATAAACAAAACAACAATATAATGGCACCTAATGGTCTGCTCTATTAAAGCTAAATATTATAGCATGAAACTTTGTTCACAATTCGCTGGGTGTTGCAAGGTTCGAATTCCAGTCGACTTTGGATGGGGGGGGGGGAGAATTGTAAGCCCTATTGCTATTTCAAGCATTTAATAAACAAAAATGAATACTAATAATGTTTATTATTTTACAACTTTTTGTGCAATTTATATGCATATACAATCATGGTCATACAAATAGGTTCTCACCTTATATTATATTTCATAATAATAAAGTGGGGAAAAATTTAGCTTTTTGAAAATATTTAGTGTTTACAGTAGAAACATGCATTTTGCAATATAATTTAATAGTTTTAAACAAAAAATATTATAAAAATGCATTAAAGTTTATAGTTTTCTTTGGAAAACAGGAAAACCTTCAGCTTGCTGCTCAAAACAGAAGAGTTTTTTATTGCGTGCAATTTCCTTAAAATTTATGCATTTTGCATTTAAATTTGCAAACAAAAAATGCAAACTATATTTATTATAATATAATTATTAAAATTATAATTATAATTATAATTATAACAAGCAAAAGATCAGTCGACACATGACTGTAGCGCTCTGAGCTAGTTATAAGCAATTTCTGAATGAAATCGGAGTAGTTAGAAGGTAGAGTAAGAAGTTGGAAAGCTATAAAATAATTAACAGGCCTAAGGAATTTTTCCAAGGAACTTATATAAAATATAAGAACACATATATATATAGATATTTATATATATATATAAGATAAACAATGCCATTTATGATTAAATTTACTCTACATTCAAATTAATTTTTAGCCCCTTTGTCTTTTGAAAAAGTAAAAAGGGAGCTAATTGAAAAGTAACAGATACAAACAATCATCTGAGACCCCATAAAGTATATATATTCTTGATCAGGACGACTAGCTGAATTGATCAAGCCATGTCCGTGCGTCTGTCTCTCTGAAACTATAAAAGCTAGACTAATCAAATTTAAAATCTAAGTTCGATATATTCGTACGCTTTAGGAGTTATTTTAGATTTTTAAATTTTCTCCCCTGACCCCCACAATACGAAAAAAAAAAGATGATTAACCACAATTTACAACCGATGCAATTTTTTTTTTTTTTTTGGCATACATAATTTGATCATTATTAATATACAATTGTAACTTCTGTTAAGATTGAATAAGTCGAGTACAATCGACTACAGATTTCTTACTTGATTTTAGTTAAAATTAATTACACTCATTTAGTTTTAATTAGTTACAATTAATGCTTTCTTTTAAGGAAATTCTTGAAGAAATTTTAAGTTTGCATAGAGCTGTGCAAGTTTTCAGTTATGTTTAAAAAAAAATTAACAAGTTTCTACTCTAAATTTTTATAACGTGTCTTATGTGTCGTGACATATTTGTCATATACTGCTATAATTTGTATATAAAACAATTTTATAATATTCATAATGTTGTTTTTGGCCTTAGAACAGAAAAAGCAACTAATAATGAATAGTTTTAAATGCAAGTTAATTAATCAGCTGCTGATAAGATAAGAAAGAAAAAAAACAGTTTTCTCATTTCTAACACCTTTTTCCCCCGGTTTTTTTTTTATTTTTTTTTTTTAAAGTTACCTTCTTTTTAGTTTTGGTTAAAACCGAGTCAATATTTATATCACCGTTGATTGTGTTCAAATCAATTCTGACATATGGATCACTGTAAAATTATTTGGATTTTATTATTAAAAGCAATAATTAGAATATATATATATATATAGAATTATATAATTTGTATTTACCTGGCGCCGAAAATGTCCTTTTTAGCCAAAGATTTGCCACTGAGCACAACAATGCGTAAATGACACGAATCTCCACTGTCATTCTGAAAGTAAAACACAAAAAGTATATATATTAATATATAAATATATATATGTACGAGTGTATACACAAATTAGCTTGAACAAAGTCTGTTTCAATGCTTAATGTAAGGATATGTCACAGGACATGAAAAAATATAAACCACAGACCAAAATTAAGGCGCCATACAAATGGTTGTCTATTGTGCTCTGTTTATAGATATATATATATACATACATACATATATATATATATATATATATTAGGTTTATGTATACACAAGAACATAGCTGCTGGCCATAGGCAGCGTATACTTAATGCCCCTGATTACGCATACGCAGTGTATTTCAAGCTAGGCGGCGCCAGTGACTAATTTATGTATTTTAATGCTAAAATATAAGATGTTACGTCGTAGGCTGCTTAAGTCTATGTCTACCCGATGTGTTTGTGTGCGTGTGTGTGTGTATGTATGATGTTGTACGTTGTGTTTATAGTAAAATATTAGTGGCGTCAGATTATTATTTGTTGGCCTTGACCCAGGCAAGATAAAACGAACATAGAAGGGACTTCCTACTTTAAACATTGAACATTATTATGTCTTAAAGCATTAAACCCTTTCATTAAGATACTTTAAATATTATTCTCTATAAATTTTTAAAAATAAAACTTTGAAACGTTTATACTATTATACTATTCAACTTTTACCTAATGTGCATTAAAATGTTATACTTGAAGTTATTCAAGTCTTTAATATGCTTTACAACAGACTATATTTACGTATATATACATATATATATATATATATATATATATATATTTATGTACATTAGAACAATAACAATAATAATAACAAAATAATAACACTTCAACAATGCTTTCAACTCAAATTCCATCTAATTGTACAAACAGAAGCCATTGGCTTGACAAATGTGTAAACAACTTGACAAAGGCAGCAGCGCAGGACACTTTGCATAGCCAATGGAAGTGCAATTAAAGTGTTGTTTATAAGGACTCTGCGTATGTGTATGTGCCTGAGTGTTTTTTTTTTTTATATTTGTGGGTGTGTGTATGTGTGTTATGTATGTAAACTTAAGTTGAACTATTTGTAAGGAATCTATGTAATAAAAACTATGCGTAGAGCTTCTATTTCCAACAAAGTTAGAAAAAATTTGTTTTGATATCAAAGAAAACGCACAGAAAGACGACTTGAAAATACCTTGTAATACCTGCTAATTATTATAAGCGTGTAAACATATGCAGCAAGCAGTTTAATTTACTACATTAGCTTATGAAATATGTGAGATTGTTGCTCAATATAAATATTTATACAAAATATATTAAACAATGTGTTAACTCCCTTGAACAGACAACGAATGCTGTTCCAATAGATATATATTTTGTATATATTTCTAGTCATGAATAGCAATGAATAGATATTTGTCAGTTAAAACAAAAACTCCCTTATTTTCCCGAAGCTATTGGTAACTTTATGTTATAATAAAATCTTATGTTGGAGATAAACCGATAGATAAATAGCAAATGTTATAGATAGATATACTGTTATAGCAGAAATCGGGCAAAATAATTTTGCATTTCAATTAAGTAAAACAAATTATATAAACTACAATTGAAACCTCAACAGAAAAAATGTGGTACATAAAGTTGCAATTAGCCTAATATTTACATTAACTGTATCTATTTCTATTTGGCAGTTAAGCGAACGAAATTGAAATTGAAATGAACAATTAAATCGATTATTAAAATCTGAACAACTTTTACTTATATTTTTATATATATATAAATAATGTAAGCCATAAAAAGTTGATAAACTCCTAGTAGGATCATTTAATATCTTTATTTTATTGAATTTCCTCTAAAATATATTATAAATGAACTAAATATATATAACTATATATATATATATATATATATATATATATATATATATATATATATATATATATATATGTAATTTACATCAAATGTTATTTTTGTTTCATTTGCATATGTTGTTGTTGTTTTTGTTCACATTTGTATGGCGTATTTTCCATGAACTTGTCATATTGATTTTTAGTGGTTTTTCCATCTTGGAATGCATGTGGTTTTTCACACAATTTTCTAACAATTCATTTGTGCAACAAACCAGCCGATTTAATCACTATATAGAGATATAGGTACACTAACATACTTAATTACAGGTTATTAACAATGCAGCCAGGTCAGGTTACGTCTTACTATATAGACGTACAAGAAATTGAAGTCAAAGGTAACTGTAAAGATATGCAGCAACAGCTGCTTATTTACCACTCAATTTTCTGTTAATTACCTAATGCGAGTCAAATCAATCAATATATAGAACAGTTAGAGCACTTGGCTTAAACATAATACATTATCCATTTACCCAAATCTCTGTCCATCCGACTAAGCTGACACTAAGCTTTACCTCAATGTTGTCACTTTAATGAAATTCCAATAAGACCAGACTTGGCCTAACCGATAAACCTGTATATATATATATATATATATATATATATATATATATATATATATACATTCGTTCATATATATAACCCGACCATAAGGCTATAGATAAACAGTTTAACATTGGATACTGGTGCCACAGTTAATGAAATAATTGAATAGTTTTGGTACTAGTTTATATCTAGCACATAGGTTTTATATCTGAGACATAAAATTAACAATAAAAACTAAACATTAACATGTTTCAATTTGTATATATGTATAATATATATATATATATATATATATATATATAGAACAAATATAAGTTATAGTTGATTTTTAGAATGTTATATAGATAGATAACATATAAATTTCCGATTCAACCTATGTATAGTTATATGTATTGTTATATTTAACAAATATAGGGATATAGTGTTATATATAAACCTATAGCAAAAATGCGATAATCAAATATATTGATCCATTATCAAATTGCCGTTATATTCGCCACTATCGAGTGAATATTTAACATGTGACAAAGAGCTGATGATGTCAATCAACTTTTTAGAACAGATTACTTATAAACTGATTATGTTGATTACATTAACTTTAAGTTAAAATTCAAAAATTAAAAATTATATTTCATCTTTAGGGAATTACCAATATACATATATACCTATCACTATATGTGATATGGCCAAAAAAAAACTTAAAACTTGTAAATGTCTTAACTTTATTTATAGGTCAATAAAAAGGAATAAAAATAAATAATAAAAAAAAAAAAAACTTAGATGATAAATCAGCTAAAGTCAAGAACATTAACTAAATTGATTATATTGTTTCTCCTCCCCCCTCAATACCCCTTTTATTAATCAACGAGCAAATTTGTGTTCCCTAGAGTTTCATTAGATAAATTGAGCTGTCTTTTCATATGATGTGCACCATTGGGTGAACTCTTTGATGGATTAGACATTGCTACTCAACTGTTGCACCAAAAACAATGGGCATAAGTAGGTTATAGCGCATAAAGTGAAACCTAACTATATGATATTCTGTAAACGAATTGATCAATATATATCGGAATGGAGTAAAAGATATCATAACAATCTGTATAAGTAAATATATATATATATATATATATGTTAAAAATTTTTTTTTGCTGTATTATTATATGCACATCTTACAAAAAGATTTACATAAATGATAATCAACATTTTTTGTTAGAAAATAGTTAGAAAAGAATGTTTAAAACAACAGAAAATACTAATATCAAGTAATACTATATTCGAATCTGTATATTATATCTAATATCTATACATTTTGGTACCAAAAAAATATGTTTTATATATTATTTTTATTATATTTAGAGATACATTTGTATAAATATTATACACTTTACATTCGTTTTGAATTTGAATGATCTAAAACTAAAAATAACAGTAAAGCTCTTAATAGAAGTTTCTGACATTATAAAAAGAAAGCTAAAAAACCACCATATATATACTTAAACATATATGTATATACATTATATATATATATACATTATATTTGTATATTCATGCGTCATAACATAAATATTTGATAAAATTATTTAGTTCAGGAGCAAAAAACAAGTTGAACAATGATTTTATAATAATTATCTATGATGATCTATTTTGCCAAAGGAATTGATCTGGAAATGATTATTAGATTTGTATATAGATCGGCCCTTAGGTGTAAATTACCAGGTAATGATATTCAGATTTGTGTATATATTATTCGTCAGGTGTGAATTATTAGAATATTATAAAAGGATTTATATGTAGATCAGCCCTTTAGTGCGAATTATCAAGAAATAATCATATGTATATATATATATATATATATATATATATAGAAATGATTTTTATGTAAATAAATCAAAAGTGATGAAAAGTTATCACCTTTTAAACGTCATTAATTAGGAAGTACCTTAGAATTATATTAAAAACAGCTTATATTGAAGAAAAGATCATATATTATAGTTTAGAAAGATTTTTGACACATTCTTATGGAGTCCTATGTAACCTATGATAATAATTAATTATGTATAAAACATACATATATGTTAACTTACATCACTATTGTTATAGCCATGAATTTGGCCATCATCAGCTGTTGCGGCTATTGTTGTTGATTCTGCCATTTTTTTTATTGATCAATGGTCTTTTTTTATTAAGTTAAATTTTTATATTTTCCGCCAGTCGTTTGTTTATTTGTATATATGTTTGTGTGTATGTTAATTATTGCACAGGTTTTAACTAAAAAGCAATAAATATTGACGGCTAAAAATGGGTAAATATGATTAGCATTTGGTTTAAGCTGCATTTATCAAGATAAATAACATTTATTATTATTTTTCGATTGGATCTTTTTTGTGTTTTGGTTTAGTTTATTATTTAATTTTATATTATAATTCTATTCGCAAACTTTTTTTTATTATTATTGCGCTATTCTTATTCTGTGTTATGCTTCAAATTCTTAATAAAAATGAAACAGGTTTAGTGAAGATTGCGCACTTCGTCGAAATATTTTGGTTTCGCATTTTTTTCTTTCTTTTTATTTATATAGTTAGTATAATTATAATTATATGTATACGCAGATATTGAGCTTAAAACACCAATAATAAAAAAAAAAAAAATAATTTCAGCTTTATATATTTTTTTTTTATTATTTCTTTTATATATATTTTGTTATTTTATTGTTGTTGTATGACTAATAAATGACCAAAAGAGCGAACGAATCCAAATCGCGGAGAACGGGAACCGCAGTAATGCGCGATGGCGAATCTTGTTTTCACATTGCGTCGTTGATTCTTAGCTCATGCCAACGACGACAACGATGGCAATAACGACGGCAACCGCAACAGCAAAAGCCTGGCATGTCTGCCTGACTGACTGTTGCTTTTATGTACTGCTTTGGTATGTACAACAATATATATGTATAAAGATATACATATATGTATATATATATATATATATATATTTATATATATACATATACATATATATATATATATGTATATATAGGTATATATATATATATGTATAGGTATTTTATGTAATTAACACATTTTCAAAGATTTATATATATACATATATAGTTTTGTGAACGAACGCGGCATTTATATATTTCATGTGTACATAATTCAATTATTCATTTATTTATCTCTGATTAACAACAGCCAAAAGCGCAAAAGCACCGATAGAAATAATAATAATAACAACAACAACAGACCAACACTATTGCAGAAACATGTTCTACGTCAGTCTTTTCCCACTTTTTTGAGGTTGAATTTTTTTTTAATTTTTGTACAACAACACCAAAAAAAGAACAACAACAAAACACGACGGCTGCCGTCCCATGTAACTAGAGCTCTCACGTTCTAAACTAAACTAAAATCATGCTTCAAAATAGTGTGACCAAATTTCTAAAACGATACAAGTCCAATGCAAAACTGAAAACATATTGGATGTGACCACCTAGAAAAGAAACAATATATACCCTTATATATTATATATATCAAAGAAATTCTTATTTTTATTAGGCCGTCAGATTGTTTTACAAGATGTTCTCTTGTACCTATGCAAAGTATTAAAATGTGATGAATGATGCGTACAGAATAATGGTGTGGCCGCACATAAAAAAAAAAATGTCAAACAGTATTTTTAATATTTTTTGGCATAGATTATTTTGGGCGCGAAAATTATTCAAATGAAAACCTAGATGGGTACTTGCAGCCAGCTGCTTAACGAACAAGTGGTCAAAGCAAACAAAACAAAAACAGATGTTTCGGAAATGATGTACTGCATACATGTATAGTTATCCAGGTATCTCCTCATGTATACTTTTGATTAAGATAAAAAAGTGCTGCATTTAAAATTAAATAAATATTTAACTGCAATTGAATTGCTTCTGGCTGTCTTTGTTGCAACTATTTTTCTTTTTTGCATTTAAATATGCGTAAACAACAATAAAAATGGGTTCAGCAAAAAATGTTTGTATTTGTATGCAACCATGTTCAATTGTATTTTTATAATAATATATATATATATATATATATATATATATATATATATGCATATTATTAAAGAACGAGCAGGTGTGTCGAACTGTGACGTTTAACACAAGGTACACAATTACAGAATGCTCTAAGTAAAGTAAACAAATTGGTAGAAAAACAGATGAATTTTCCAAGTTAATTAAAATAAATCTATTCAAAGAAATAACTTTTTTTATTTAATAATAAATTTACAATTTTGACTGCATATATATTTTATATATTATACACCCAAATGACTTTTTAAAACGACATACTGTATATAGAGTGTGAAAATAAACGAGATAATTATAACACATTTCGGTTCAAAAGCTCGCCTTCTCTTATACTCTCTGAACAACACAAATGCAGCTTATTAAGTTATTTTGAGGGCGTTTATCCTCACTCTCCCGTCGACAATTTACCGACGCTCATGTCGATGCCAACGTTAACTGCGAATACATTTAACACAAGCGAACTAATGATGATGATAACAAGCTACTGTCCAAACGGTTGACTTTGTAGCGTTAAGTGACTTAAGCAAATAATTTGAAATCTCTTAATTTATTGAGGACTCAAATTACGCACATTCATAAACTGACGCTTTATTCGAATTTATATAAAAAGCATTGATGTTAACCTAATGTTAGTTGTAAATATATTCCATGACGTAAAATTTTTAGTTATAAAACGTGTACTTATTATTTTTGTTGGAAACAATTGTTAGTTGTTTAAAATATTTTGCAAAAACTTTTAAGCAAATTCCCAGAATAAGATTTTCTCTTTATTTGAGTTTCAAAAGGCCAACGGCTACAAACGTGCCTTTTAAGATCTAGAATTTGATAATCACACCTTTTAGGTACGCTTATCAGTCGAAAATGTTATCTAAGTTTTTTAAGCAGCAAAACGACAAAAAGTACACATATATAAATACATGTATATGTTTATGCCTATGTAAGTGAAATAATTAGCACTAACTATGAAGATAACTTGTAAATTAAATAGATCGTATATTAAATAGATAGTTACTTCGAACATATAAAATAAATTTTATCTTAACACATGATACTTTATCCCCCATTCCCATGACTAGCCCACAGCTGTTTTTGGGACTACTTCCCATAGTATTGCGATTAGATTGACTGCGAAAACACTATAAAAATAGAATCATCATATAGAACAAGAAGCTGATAAGTAAAGTTTCACTTCCACCCACACACCACACCTTAACCCCAGCAAGGTGCTTGCTCGTAAAACCTTGTTTGTGTTTTTGTTATTTTTTGCCATATTCAACCAGCTACTCACCACTGCAGCCAACGATCTACGTGGCGCGTGTCCGTTGCTGTAATCCAGGCGCTGTTGTGATTGTTGCTGTTGTCCAGCAACAGAGGCGGCACGACGCCGCGGCGGTGGACGGGGCACATTAGATGTTGACGAGGAAGCGGTCACACCGCTATTGCTGGTGCGTATCGACATTGTGATCCCAACCAAACTGTAAACAGTTGCTAAAAGAAAACGGAAACGCAAATTTAAGTAAATAAATAGAAAAGACACGAATGTACTTCAATAACAATAACATTAAGAGGTGACAATAACTAGAGGCTGCTGCTGCACAACCCAAGACCAAATACGCAGACAACAAAGGCATAAAACGAACGGTACTTGCACACCACACTGTCTACACACAATGCATATTATATGCAGGTTTATATGAACTTCTATACTTATGTATATATATATCTTGGGTGTGGGCGAGCATAGCATACTTGAAACTACCAAACCATAAAGCAAAGTAATTAACCAAGCGCAAAAAGGTTCGACCTGGCCGGCTTTCGTCATAGGAAAGACTTCTAACTAAGTAAAAAATTTCTTAATATTTTCTTTGCACACTCAAGCACAAAAACACAAAAAATAAACTGTCTGAGGTTATTACTCGTGCTATAATTTTGCTTGATTTGTGTTGTATTTTTAACTATAGTCTTCTAAGTATATATATATATATATATATATATATATATATATTAATATGTATATATATTAATATGCATGTATATATATTTATGTATATATTCATTTGTGTGCTATTACTTAAAGGGAACTTCTTACGTACTTTTTTTAACACAAGACTTGAATTTTGTTGTATTAATGTGTTCAACGTTTAATCGAGCTTACATCTTTTAAATCACATATAGATAAGTTTATTGTTCTTTTTTATTTTGCTTTTACAACAATTCACACCGACTTTTAAACTTTCACAACACAACACGCCCGAACAAGCCCGACAACTAACTAAATTCGATATATAGACGATAGTCTTAAGCTGCAACTCTACCACTTACAATAAGCGATGTAAAGACAACATATGAAACGATAGATACAATTTATGTAAATCGTATGTTCTGTACGTTGAATATATATTCAAAATTTGCTATTAAAATTAAAAGGTTATTATTGATACCTTTACTGTTTTAAACTTTATTTAATATATATATATATATATATTTAGTTGTAATTATCGGGAATTACTCCAGTAATTTCATTGTTGATTGAAATATCAAAGCATCTAAAAGAACACAATAAATTTTTAATAATTTCAATCCTTTATTATATTTTTATATTATTGATTGTATAGCAAGAAAACCTTATATAAAATTTTTTTTAATTGTATTTATTTATTTTTTTAGTTGATTTGAATAAAAACATCTATTAATCGCTCTAACTGTCACTCACGATTCAGGTACGATAGTTTCATATCGCTCGTCCCTAACGAAAACGTCAATGCGAAAAGCAGTGAAAAAATTTAAACGAAATAATATAAAAAAAATATTTTAATTTCATGGGCTATTGAAAATTCAACTTCATTTCAATTAAATTAAACACATCCAAATACATACAGAACAGTTAAAATAAATATAAAATAATTTTACCCACGTTTTCAACTTACCTGCGCGAATGCGTGGTAATTGCGTATTAAAGAACAACAACAACAACAACAGAAGCTCGCAAATTAACTGCAAACGCTGGCAAAAAGAAGAAAAAAAAAAGAAATTGAAATTGAGGGTGAAAGCAAAACGAACAAAAGTTAACATTTTTGGATATTTAGTGTAAAATTAGTTATAATATGGGTGTTACAGATCAAGATTGGATTGGTAGTGCGGTCAGTTTGACATGCGACGAAGAGCTGGGCGTGTTTCAGGGACTGATTAAAAAGATTTCAGCCGAAGAGATAACAATTATTCGCGCCTTTCGAAATGGTATACCTTTGCGCAAACAAAATGCAGAAGTTGTTCTACGTTGCAGTAATATAAAAAGTATAAGTCTTATTGAGCCGGTTAAGGGTACTGAAACGACAACACCAACGGTGATAAATAAACCTACGCCGGTCAAATTGCCGCATTTCTCTAACATTCTTGGCAAACAGCAGCAGTTGCAATTGCAACAGCAGCAGCAGCTACAACAGCAACAACAATCACAACAGGAACATGATTCCCCTATAATACACAGAGAGAATGGACATCAGAATGGTGACCATATCTCTGGTGATAGCTTCAACTCATCGCTAACTGATAAAATGCAAAAACTTATGATTAGTGCAAATGCTAATGGCGCTAACGAAATGCAAAGGTAATTATTATTGTTTATTGTTTATTGTTTATTGTTTTTTTTTTTTTCGATATAAACATTTTAAAAGTAGTTTTCAACGGTATAAAAACAAAAGTATTGTCTGTGCAACAGGCTATTAGTTGTGCCCCCTTTTGTCTAGGGCCTACTACCCCATATTGCCCATGGACTGCTTTGCCCTGAATATTTTTGTCTATAGATTATAGTTCTATGCTTAAACGTATGATTTATCCAGTGAGTCAGTACATGCACCTTTCAGATCATGATTATTCCCACAATTATAAATCAGCCGTAGTATGTTTCTATAAATATTGAGAATATATATATTCAATTTTAATGTGGGTGCATTTGTGAGAACTCTCGAAAGGTATAATTAATTTAGACTTTATAATATTTTTTAGGACACCGCAAAGCTCACGTGCGTCAAGTGCACAGCAGGTGCACCACAAACCGAAAGCACCAACGCCAAACAGTGTTGCCGCTTTTTTTGGTAATATGATTCCGGCCAAAGTTGAAGTAAAAATGGGTAGCACAGCGTACAATCCAGGAGGAAGCTTTGGTGCGGGCAGCAATACCTTAGAGAGCTATTGCAGTAGCAGTGCCGATGGTAGTAGTGCGAGCGGTGAGGCTGCTGGCTGTAGCAAACCCATTGATATCGTTGGCAACAACAATGACAATACCAATGGAAGTTATTTTCAAACAGCGACGAGCTATGGCCACAGTAGACGTAATGCGAATAGCAATGGTAATAGCAGCTACAACTCAAATTCAAATTCCAACTCTTATGCTGTTAATGGTTATGTAAATATGAATGGAAATGGCAAATATAAGCAAAAGAATCGTGTACGCCGTGAGAGCAGCATGAGACAGCAACAGCAGCAAACATTTGGTAGCGAAGCTGACGATCTTCTAATGCATGAAGATTTTGACTTTGAAGGGAATCTGGCATTGTTCAATAAACAAGCTATCTGGGATGATATTGAATCTACTGGCCAAAAACCGGATGAAGCTCGTCATGTGGTTAATGTACAAAAACATTCTCATCATGCACATGAAAAAAAGTATCGTCATGATGAGAATATATTGGTTAGCAAACCCTTACAATTAAGGCAAATAGAAAGTATATTTGATGGTAGCAAAGATTTTGTAACTGACGATGGACTTATTATACCCACCATACCGGGTTATGTACGTAATCGTATTGAGTTAAGTGCCGAAAGGGCAGGCTTGTCGCTGCAACGTCAAATTGATATACTAGCGCGGGGCGCCAGCGATTTGGCTATAACATTACTTGGTGGGGCTAGACGTTTAAGCCCAGCAAACAATCATCAATGGCCAGTTATTGCCATTATATGCGATGGCGTCAACAGTATGAGGTTAGTTTATAAACATTTTCCAATTTCTGTTCGAAAACTTTAAATACAAATATATTTATATAGAACGATCAATATTGGTGCTGACACGGGTCGTCTATTAGCATCTCATGGATTAACTGTTTTACTATATGTGGAACAGGCACAGCTTATTTTACAAAACACTAGCTTGGAAGTATCCTTGTTTAAGGCTACTGATAATCCCATAGTACATTCAGTGGACGGTATGTAAAGACAATAATATTAAATAAAATATATTTAATTATAGTTTATTTTGTTACATTTTTATAGATATGCCAACACCAGATCTTGTGATATTATCAACAAATACTGTTAATCTATCAGACTCAATTAAGAAATGGCTCAGTGTCAATCGGTTAGTATACTACGAATGAAACATTATTTGTTCTTTTAATTACAAATTGAATATTAATTTTTTATAGTGCTTCAGTGCTTGCCATTGATCCGCCACCATGTGGCATTAAGGATGTTGCTATTAAGTACTCAATACTACCAATATTACCATTGATCCAAGATCCAAACACAGCAACTGCAACAGCAACATCAACGAATAATTGTGGCAAATTGTATTTATGTAATTTAGGTATACCAGATAAATTTTATCGTGATTGTGGCATTAAGTACAAAAGTCCATATGGACATAAATATGTGATACCGATTCACCCAAAGGACTGAAACAACGACAAACAACAAAACAATATATAAACAAACAAACAAACAAACACTCACACAAACACATGCTCACACAAACACACACTAACACACAAAACATCGATAAAAAACAAAAACACAAAAACAATCATTAATAGCAATATCAATACAATAACATTTAAAAAAAAAAAACAAAAAAAACAACAACAGAACCAAAACAAAAACAAAAAAAGCAAAAATATTCAACCAATATAACACACATGTGATGATCATCAAAGTCCTATTTCCTGTGAATCTAGCTAGCTCTTAAATGTTTCTCATATAACTCATAACTCAACTTAGTTTTATCTATGACGCGTACACACATAAACACAAACACACACACACACACACATGCAGAAATACAGACATACAAACAAACAAACAAACAAACAAACAAACACACATTAGTTTTAAGGCTTTTAAGGTTACTCATTAAATTTCTTTATTGATCAATCCAGAGCTGCCCTAGAATTAAAATTTTATTTTATAACCTTACGTATATTTATTCTATTATTATTATTATATTTTGTTTGTCCCCCCTCTCTTTATTCCATATACAATTTTTAGCTCCCCCTTTGCCTTTTAAGAAAAGGAAATGGGAAGGTTGCTATTAGATTTGTTGAAACTCGAAAAGCATGTAACAGGTAGAAATCGGAGACCCCATAAAGTATATATATATATATATATTCTTGATCAAGGCGGACTAGCCGAATCCATCTAGCCATGTCCGTCTGCTGGCTGTCCGTCCGTTTGTCTGTATGAACAAAAACTATAATAGCTTAAGCAACCAAATTTTCATACGTTAGACATGTTTATTTTCGATTTTTGTATTTCCACCACTGACCACAAAATTAGGGAAAATACGATAATTAAGCACAATTTTCAATATTTTATCTATGTTGTGAATGTCGTTAATACTGTTAGAATACAAGTTAATGTTAAGTATCTCGTTATAGAGTGCCGGGGTTTTAAAAGGCGCACTCCTTTTTGTTTATATGTGCGTGTATGTCTGTGTATGTTCACCATGGGGGTTCTCGTAGTCGAATACACCCGACTACAGCTTTCTTATTTGTTTTTTGTTTGTGTCCTCCTACAAAACTAGTCCAGTTATTTAAATATAGTTTTTATTTTGCCTGCGTTTTAAAATAATATTTTGTTTCTCTATTAAAATCACATTTCATTACACAAATATATATATATATATTTATATATATATATATATATATATATATATATAAAATGTGTGCTCAATCAAGAGTCTATATCTATATATATATATATATATATATATATATATGTCTATAGCTTTAAATAAATAATAAATTAATTATAAATATTTGCACTGGTGAACATGCAAAAGCAAAATTGAATTGATTAAAGAAAGGACTCCTAAATCTCCTGCTACTCCTGCTCAGTTTCCTACTGATGTTTTGAATATCAGTTAAACCGCTGGTAATTCAATGGATAAGTTTTTATATTTTATAGAGAAAATGATTGTAAATATATAAGAATTGCACAATTATTTGTATGTAAATGTTAATGGATTAACAAAGAAGAATGTAAAAATTAATAGAAATATTTAAATTATTTTCAATCAATTTAATTAATTAACTGAGATTGAGAAAAAGTATGCGCAATACATGCCAAATTAAATGTCTTAATTTTAATGCAAAACCGATTAATATTTTATTACGATTAAATATATATATATATATATATATATATATCTTGGTTACAATGGGTAACCAATAAAAAATAAATTGCAGATCAGATTAGTAAAGTTAGATTTTTTTTTTTTTTAATTTAAGATGTTTATGTTTAACGACAAACAACAAAAATTTAAATTGTATTTAGAAATTAATTTTTAAGAAAACTGCTATAAAAATTTAAGGAAACTTTCTTTTTTCTAACTCCCATCGAATACTGTAAAAAAAAAATAGAAAAATAACAAAAGAAAACAAAATGTATCGCGATGATTTTAAAAAAAAAAAACCAATTTGATTTAGGTTAAACATACAATACAATATATATATATATATATATTTGTATGGTTATAGTAAAAATTATAAGAAATTGCAAATTGCAAACATTGTTGTAAACATATTATATATATATATATGTATATATATATATATATATAATTATGTATATTCTAAATTCCAATTGTTGATGATAATGATGATTGATCTGCAAATTTAAATTTGCATCTAATTGTTTCATACTTAAAAAAAACACAACAAAAACAAATAACAAAACAAAAGAAAAGAAAAAAAAAAACAAAAAAACTAAAAGAAAGAAAAACAAATCAATAAAACAAAACAGTTTTATGGGTTTTTCTTAACTTACAAAGTATTCAAGATGTTGGGACGTTTTAATTGATGTCAATGGATTAGATGTTGAGAAGGTTATTACCAACAATCAAAGAAACCAAAACAAAACAAACAAAACACAAAACAAACAGTTTTTGATAAATGCTTTAAACAAAAGAAAAGACAAATTCTTTAAATTCTAAATGAAAAATCTATTTTCGGTCCAATTGTAAAAATAATAATAAAACAAAAACACCCAAACCAAATTTTAAACTCAAAAAAAAAAAAATTATAAAAGAAAGTTATATCGACAAATCAAAATACACTTAATAAGACCTTATAAAAGATCTCTAGAGATACTTTACAAACAGAAACAATATTGAAAACAAATAAAAATAACACCGAAATGCCTTCTCATGGAAAACAAAAAAAAAATGTAGTTTTTTTTACATTTCTAAAACTTTACAGCTGTCATAAGTATGTCTATATCCTACCGGAAGCTCATACAACAGGTAGATGGAAACACGGCTAGCTCCGTCTAGCTCTACTCGACTGTTTTAGCCCCTTTGCCTTTTGAAAACAGGGAGCTAATGGAGATTTGCAAAATCGAAATGGTGATAGATAAATATTATTAGAACCCTATAAAGTATATATATTGTTGATCAGGACGACTAGCAGCATCGATCTGGCCATGTCCGCTCGTCAGTCTGTAAAAACGCCTCTTTGTCCGTTATTTTCGTACGCTATACGACCCCCGCAAGACGAAAAAAACGATTATTAAGCACAATTTACAACAGATCGAATTTCTTTTTGGCACACATAATAAATAGATTATTCTTGATATACGTTGTAAATTTCGTTAAAATCATAGCATGTAAATAACATATTGACTTGATATCCGAACATAGCCGATATAATCATACAGGCGTCATTAAATTTTATTTTCTATTTGTTTTGGTTATCGGTTGATCATTTTTAGTTGAGCTTATATTTTTAAAAGTTTTTACTCGCAAACTGAGAACTATATTAGGGACAGAAAAAATAATTCTCTAGGCAAAAAGTTTTTTTTAACACCTTTGTCTTGGAAAAAAGAAAAACAGGGGGTAATGGAATTGAGTATAACAAGTAGATATAATCATCTGAGACCCTATAAAGTTTACATATACATCATCATCAAGATGATTTTCTGAGTCGATCTGGACCTATCCGTCTGCTTTCTGTCCGTATGTCAGTCCGTTTCTTTTGTCATCGGCTACACTCGACTAGAGCTTCTTACTAAAATCAAAAATGCTCATGGCTTGCTAGAATATTTTAACAATCCCGCAAAGACTTATTTTCACTCTCAACGCAAATCATTCAGTTACTGAGTAGAACCTAAAAAAAATCAAAATAAAGGTTATACGTTGAGCGAAGACCGTTTGCCAGGAGACACAATGCAAAAAGCCTATGACTGAGACTTATTTACTGATATTTGAAATGCTCAACTGTTATAAGCATGCTCTGGTTAAAATTGGATTAAAAAAAACGGAAGTTATCGCGTTACAAAGCGCGGGGGTGCTAAAAAGCACGCGAAATGGCTTAAAGTGCGTGTAGAACTGTGTGTATGTTTGCGTATATGTGTGTACAGCTGTGTCTGTAGTCAAAGGGGGTCTCGTAGTCGGGTACACTCGACTACAGATCTCTTATTTGTTCTCGTAGTGAATTCGTGGAATGAAAGACTAAGTAGACTAACGATATAATGATAGATTATAATTAATATTCTTGAAATTATTCAGTATACTATTCTATATTGTTGTGCAATACGGCACATATGGAAAATCTTAGTTAAATGCTACTACCCCATTACATTGTAATCATCTATTTAATTAAATCAAGTGATTGTACCAAAAACTATGTATTTGAATTCTATATACTAATTTTTTCTTAACTTTATATCGTTTTTTTTTTTTTTTAAAATTGTAATAATAATGAGTAAATATTAAATGTTGAGTGTATTAAATAATAAAATACATTTGTAAACTTTAAAGGAATCTTTTCAGTTCAAACATTCCAGTAAATTTTTTGACCAATTTTAGTTTATTAAACAATCCAGTAAATTTACAACAAATTTTAATTTATTTGTAATTAAGTTTTATAACTATAATTTATAAGGTATATTTAGTATTTTTATATTTGCATATATATTTATATATATATTGTAACAAACTTGTTATTTAGGAAATACATTCCTTAACTATAACTGAAACATTGAAACTTTAATTTATATTCAGCCAGTTGCGAGCATAAAGAAACTTAACTTAAAACGATATAAATTCATACTTTGGCTTTTCAAAAGCGTTGGAAGTATATATATAATATATATATATATATATATATATATCATACCTAACTAATACTACTAGATTTAACTATTTTCTTCAGAGTCATTTTTGAATCGCTTTGCTTGTTCAGAGTGGATTATGTTACTTCGTTTGACTGCAACACTTGTTGTTGGAAGTGAAGGTTTTTGTAGACGGATGGGCACAAATGTGATTGGTACTTCTGTTGGTGCAGAAAAATACATTTGTGGAATTGATACATTATCCTCAATACCAGAGTCTGGACTGGGATAACCAGCTTTATGTTGGCGTAGCCCTTTTAGATCGGGTGTTGTCTCATAATAATGATATAGCATTATTATATCTACATACTGTTCAAGCATTAACTCTGTATATGATGTCAATTCTTTTAGATAGGGCGTCCAGCGCTCTGGTACACCGCTGATTTGTCTTGCAGCTGCAATGCAGCTAGCGGCTAATAATGATGGTTTTTCATTACCGAATTTACCGACTGGAAGTTATTCATTTTTAATGTATATTTAATAGTATAAATAGATATTATACTTACTACATAAAGTGTAGTCTGATATTCGTAATAATAATTGTGCGAGTGCTGCAAGCATCTGTTCAAAACAATTATAACGTGGATATATTTTTCCATCTGTTCGGTTATCCAATGATTTACAATATTTTATAAAATCTGAACGTGAAAGGACACTGCACGCTAACATCTCTACAAAACTTGCCGTCGACGGTCGTATCAGTTCAAATTTAAAAAAGGTTAAGATCTTACGTTCCACGGCCTTAAATTCAAATGATGTATAACTTTTCTCAATAATACGATTCATTTCAACGTAACGCGGAACTGCTGCATCCATATTTTCAATCTGTGCCGCAACGTGTACACAGATTAGTGCAATCAGCTCCAATTTATCCAATCGAATTGTATAAAAGTCAATAATACGATCCAGAAAATAAACAGCTGTGAATTGGTTTTAATTATAAATAATTTCTATATGTATCTGCATCTTAACAAAAAGTAAACAAATATTAATGACATACTGGCAAATCCTTTAAGTCAAATGTAGCTACCTACAATTTAAACTAATTTATTTATTAATGCTATATAATACATATAATTTTATGACATTAAGCCCCTTTGAGATTTAAAAAAGGTAAAACGGAGCTTTTATATGTATTAGTGCAAAATAGAAATGTATGTAGCAGGTAAAAATAATCATGTGGGACACCTTATAAAGTATAAATATTCTTGATCAGGACGAACACAATTTATAACCGATTCATATTTTTTTGTACACACGAAAGTTATTAAATATTAAGTATCGCATTATGGTGCACAAGGGGCTAAAAGTTGCGCGCAACTTTTTATAGTACGTGTAGTATTATATGCATGAGTGTGAGTCTGGGTATGTGCGCATAAGGGTATATAATTGCTTGGCACATAATCTGGGTGTTAAAATGCATACACACGTATACGTACTTATTCCTTACACCAATTTTTTAAAACTTACCCAAATGTAGTGTGCAGCGACTGAGCTTGTAGGTGCGCGTAATTGATTGACAAAGCTGGAGAAGTTTTGGTCGCTGATCAAGTTGAGTCGATGTAAAAAACAATGGGCGCCGACGCAGCTCTGATTCCATCATTGTTTTATAAATGTCAGGTGCGTACTGGGCTAGCCAGTCACATTTTGCATGCCGCTGGATATAGACATTTTAATTATTGAACAAATGTTTCACAAATATTTATAGCGCTTATTTAGTTAACAAACCTCGATTTTATATCTATCGCATTCATTTTTTTCAATGAGTACGAAGATTTTACTGTCCAGCGATGATTTGGTCATTTTAAGTAATGTTTTCTTTTATATATATTTATTTTATCAATACACTACACTTTAATATTAATTAATTTTCTATTTGATTTGCAAAAAATCATTTCGTGAGAAATTATAAATAATATGATGTCAAAACATGGCGGCATTAACGGTAAGACTGCAGTGTGTACACAGTTCAATAGCGACAAATAAAATTTAACAAATATAATTATAGGAATCGAAGTAAAAGCAGCTCTGCTGAGCTAAAAGTATTGCCCCAATAAAGAAATATTTAAATGTTGAAAATATACTATTTATTGCTTTGACAAGAAAAAAAATGTTTTGAATTTAATTTTTATTTATAACCTTTATATGAAAAGTTGTAGCTTACATACTTGTGTAAAAACTTTTTTATTTTGCCAAAATATTGTACTAATTTCAGTCGAATAAAGGAAAACCTGTTATCTCTTTAAAATACAAAATGTGGAACAAAAATTTTTTTTTTATTAAATGAATTTTATTTTTATTAATTTTCTTTTTATCATATGGTGGAATGGATTATTTCATTTTAATTATTATTATATTTTTTTTTTGCTTGTTGAGAATACATAAGTAATTTTACTTAAATTTTATTATTATACGGACTCGAAATAAATTTACTTCTGTTGATTTGATTTTTTTTTGGAATAATCCGCAGTACCAGAAACTTCTGTCTAATCATAAAATGCAGGATCGTCTAAATTAAAAAATTCAGGATCATCATCAGAACCTAAATTAGGCGCTGTGCAACCAAAATATGTGTTGTTCTCTATACAATAACGTATAAGGTAACGCCAGTTATTATCTAGAGAGAGCAAATAAGGGTTGCCAAATATGACCATCAGACAGCGTGCACGTGACGTGGCCACATTCATACGTTTGCTGCAGCGTACAAAGCCCAAATTTAAGTAAGCGTCAGAGCTAAGATAGGATTGAGAAGAGCGCACTGTTGAGATAAGCATAATATCCCGTTCCTTAAAAGACAAAAATGGAAATACCGTTAATGTTCTCAATCGATCAATTATAGTAATTGAAAATATTTACCTGACCCTGGAACTCCTCGACAGAACCAATCTTTGGCATAACAATATCCGAATCAATAAACATGCCCCTAATTTCCTTAACTTGTTTAATATAGGGTGTTAGAATGCCAATTTGATCGGGTTTAACATTCATGCGATACAAACGGAGAATAAAGAAATAAATCTCACGAATCTCAGCCAAATTATACCATGATGGTGATTCATCATCCTGCATGTTTTCGCCCAATATGCCATGAAAGAAGGTTCCACAATTGGGTGACATGCCAGTGTGTGGTTCAAAAGCAATCTTTAGTTGATTAAGCAACTTAATTTCACGTGAATTTTGTTCGGAAACCATAGGTATTAGTTCGTTACAATAAAAAAGTTGGTTGTAAACAGACATAATGGAGTTCAAAGCACGATAATTGTTTAACAGCTTTGTCAGGACACATGGGTTGTAACCAGATGTGTTTGGGAAACGTCCTTTGTTTTTGCGATATGGGCTAGTACTCAATATACGCTCTAGAAATGAAATATTTAATCCATATTTGGTTGAAATTTGTCCAATAACAATGGGTTGTAATTGATGAGGATCGCCTGCAAGAATCACTTGGCTGTTGTACTCTCCCAGCAGTACAATTGGTACCATTGTTTCTGGTTCAGTACACTGTCCGACCTCATCAATGAGCAAATGTGAAAAGTGATTTGGTGGTATCTTCATTTGTAGAAAGCTTCCTAGTGTGATACATGTGCTAATTGTGACACGATATTTGGTAAGGAATTTCATTTGGCATCGCAGCTTTAAACCGGAATTGGTTAGAATCATCTAGCAGGCAAAGAAATTAATGAAATTGCATACATGTATATCATATATAATATATCTACTTACGGTGTCATTATGGGAATCTTTCATTGCAATTTCTCCGGTGGCACAAAAGCTCATTAGATCCTCCGGTATTAGTTCTTTTTCCACTTGATTTTGTGAGACGAGACGTATAAAATCTCCGTTAGCTAAGGCATTGCTCTTGATGATGAGTCTAGTTATAAGATCTGCTGCACTATTTGATGGTGTAGCTATTAGTAAGCGAGCATTAGGTAAATTAAGTAGTAATTGAAGAGCTGTCTCCACTAAAGTAATAGTTTTGCCAGTGCCTGGTGGTCCAAATATTACATATGGCATATTTTCAGTTTCACCACGCAGTATGTTATATACGGCACGTTTTTGTATGGAATTCAATAAGGGATTACACCAACATATCATATTATTATTAACATACATATAATCATCTTTTAATTTTACATTCAACTGCGGCCTATAGCGTTTTATAACCGCTTTGGGAAAAAGAAAGCATTCACCCAAATGTGAAACAATGCGTGCAATTGCATAATGTTGCTTACGCAATGAATATCGTGAAAAGTGAAAAGTAATATTATAATCCTCACCATTGTATTGGTCTTGAAAAGAGGGGTGAAATTTTAAATATACACGATCACAAAGCACTTTATGAATAATGCCCTCAAATTGTCTTTTTTGTTTTAAGTTAGGTTCTACCCAAGGATTAATGGCACGCACAGTATCGCCAACAACTAACGATGGACGACGTTCAGCCAAATTTGAAATTGCTAGTGAGAGATAATCACCCTGACGATCAAAATGAGCTCGTTCTCGATCATATTTTCGAAAGCTTATCATAATACCAATCTCCTCCAGATGAAGCAATGTATTAAAATGCTGTACATAGTTGTCAAAGTTTAATGATTGATAAATATGCGGATATTGGGATTCAAGTGCAGGAAATATAGTTGAAGGACATGACGAGTCTAAAATCAAATCACGTAGTTTTTCTGGAACATTGTAACCGCCCAAATGCAAATGTATAAATCGACGTGCAGCGTTTTTCTGCTGGCCTCGTATAATTTGAGCGTTTTGTCTCCATACATCATTGCTAGGATAACGATATCTATTATCTTTTGGGTTACGTACATCATCAAACAACGAAGCAGCCATAAATTGACTTTGCATATTCTGGATATCTTCCTCCGTGTCCAATACAGAAACTGTTAAATATCGAACTACTTTAAATGTATCGAAATTTAGCGTAAAATACTCTTTTTTTTCACCATAACCTTTCGGCTTAACTAGAAATAACACTTGCAATTCGCCTTCAATATTCAATATTTGCATACACCTTGGTTGCAATAAATGAATTTGGGATTCCTCCGGATCTCTTATTTCTATAGAATTCAACGTAATTGGACGTTTGCTCTGGTTGATCAACTTTAACGTAATAGTCTCTTTATTTTCCAACTTGCTGTATGCAAAGAATTCTACGCCTTGTATGAAAATAGCATGTTTGGTTCGAGATGGCTCTACAATAGTTTTCTCTGCGACGTAAAACTTTTTTTTGCATACGGTCAAATTAATGGCACGTCGTGAATATTGACGCTGTGAAAATGCAAGGTATATAAAAGTAAATAAAATCCTTTTAAAACATTACTATCACTCTGGAAAGATAGTGATCTAAGTGTAGGACAAAATTTTTATGTTAGCCCATGCTGTTTTTTTAAATAAAATAAAACAATATAGACGCTGCTGTCCTTGTCTAATTGATGCAGTTTAGCATGGCAAAGACTTATAACAGTCCATGGAGCTATGGCTAGAACAATAGTTATTAAAATCTCTTTTATAAATATAAAATTAAGTCCTGGCTTATGACCATTATAATTTATTAATTTATAATTAATATTTATCATTTTTTGTTTTCCACAATGATTACTGCCATTCAAAACTTCAAGAAGTTATTTTTTAAAAAATGGCTTATCCATGCTTACGAAAACAAAACCTGTTACATATATAAAAGTTTTTTTTTTTATATCAACTTATTTTAGAGTTTATACGATAACCTTTCTATTTGTTTCCAAGTTCTCTCTTTTTAAGTATATTGAAAGTAAAATAAAATAATTTTTGGTACTTACAAAATCACACTCAATAAGATCCACTTTAACTTTATCACCCACATTTACACGAACGCCTGGCTCTAAATCAATCCTAAGCATGTAATAATAATCGTCAAGTTCAACAACGTCTTCATAGACACGTTCAACAGTGCAATCTTGATTGGTAACAGTGCGCGAAGGAGCAACTTTTAATATATCCACAATTTCACCTTGTTCATTGAAATACTCCTTATCCAATTGAACTTCACATAACAAGCTCACAATATCACCCATTCTGGGTATAAAATTAATCTCAACCGTATCCAATTCAATAGTCTGCTCTCTATATTCTGTTTCCAAACAAATAAATGTTGGAAATCGTTTGGTAATGACACCAATAACGTTACGTCTATGGGTATTAAAATAGGTTACTTCTTGGTATCTTAATGATTCCAATAAATCCGCTATCTATAGTTATATTTAATATACAAATTATTTAATTTACAATATATATACTATTTATTGAAAATAATATATAAATAGTTACCTTGGCATCACATGAGGGTTCCCAATCGTCTGAAATGATTTCCAAATTAATCACTTTAGTTTTGTCCAAATTTTGATAGGCCAAATACTTAACCACAGAACCCAATTGTAATTGTGGGAAAATATAACAACAGGCTTCATTATCAAAGGGTATATATTTATCTATGATGCCACCACCTACATTTAAACTTGTTATTACACCCTTTCGCGAGAAGCAGGTTTTATCAGGCAATTCATTTGGATTTATATTCACTGGTTCTGTTTCCGGTTCGAAAAAATTATTTATGGAAACATTATCTTCGTGTGTCTCTGGCGGTGTATTTTTATTGCCATTTGGAACAATTGAACGTAAATAAGAAAGCATTTTGCTATTGGATTTTTTTTTACTTTTTGTCTTTGTTTATTGCTGTGGTTTTTTTTCAAGACTGTCGTACATCCAGTCAGTCTCACTGATGTAGCTCAATTCGTTTCGAAGGCTCTGCAGACGATTTAAGTGATTGTCTTGCGTTTCCTCTTTTAATGAGCTCTCACTACCGTAAAGCGTTATTATTTTATTTGTTGCCTGAGTATCTAGTTTTTTTATCTTTAGAATAGAATAGAGAGAGACAAAGACAGAAAGAGAAAGGGAAAATCATAAATTATTTGAGATAACATACAATGTTAAAAACGTTCATATAAGTTAAGTGGAAAGTATTGAATTACAAACCTCAGCAGTATTATTGCTGATGCTGCTTTCTGGTACGTTTGCTGTAATGGTCTCGGTAATATCCGTTGCCTCATTGGATATAGACATTATCCAAGCTCGTGTGGTGAACGTTACGTTTGCGCTGTTGCGATTTGGAAATACATAATACATACATAGTCTTACTTTTTAATTATATTTCTTGCTTAAAATACTTACCAAAATTAAGTACACAAACTAAATTTATAACAGCAAATATATGGCTTGTAATCTTTCTTTTCTGACTATTGCAATATACGAATTTATTTACTTGCTTAGAAAATGTAGCAGCCTGCAATTCTTGTACATAACCTTAAACAAATTCTGTTAAGCTAAAAAAGTTTTGGAAATTTAGTATTTAATTTTTTTTTATTTCTAACCATTAAACCAGCAGTAAATATTAATTTACTATTTGTTATTCAATAAGCGTTTCTTGTATTATGGCAAATTATCAAGATATTTTTATAATAAAATATTTCGAAAAATACAAAAAAAATAAATTTTACCTCGCAGCCGGCTTGAGAAAAATGATTCAAAGCACAAGCACGTCCGAACTTAACAACGTCCAGTAGGCAAATGAACAGAGCAGTAATAAATTCTAAATTTGTTGTGGTAACATTGATTCCATAAGGAGTTTCGATTCCTTTCAGTGTTAATCGAATTATTGAAGTTTATAAAATTAATATTCATAGCTTTGTTTTGGTTAAATTCTGCTCATACCTATAGTTTGACTTTATTATGATATCGCTTGGATTATCGATAGCAAATCAGCTGTTGCTGAATATATCGATACTATATTCTTCATAAGTTCATCGCTAGCACAGGTGCATCGTGTTCGTTAATAGTGATGGGCAATATTATCTAAGACAACTGCGACATTGGCAACAAGGTATATTGAATATATATCGTTAAAACTGATGTTATGTTATTGTTTTCTGATTTAATTTTAGATACTAAGAATGAATTGTAATTTGTTCATTATATATTAATATTGTTAGTTGACTATTTTTAAAATAATAATAATTCATTAACTGATTTTCAAATATGTCGAATCAGTATCTGTGACATGATACATCGTCCATCTCTATTCGTTAACCGAGTCGGCGTGCAGAACCAAAAATTTACGAATTTTTGGCGAATAGAAACGCCAATTCTTGTTGCATTAAACAGACAAGTTGTTTTTGTTACCAACGGTATCAACGTGCTGCTGCTCTGTGGAGGCAATCACCTAGCAAAATAAATTTTTGTATAATAACTCTAGCTAAGAAGCAAGAAAGAGGATCTCGTAGTCACCTCGTCGCGTGTACACTTTTAGCAGTGAATAACTTTCGGCGTTTCGTGGGTGTACCAAGAATAAGCGTGTTGAGACTGCGCCAGGAAAGATGGTTAAAGCTAAAAAGGGCAAGAAAGAGATACTGACCACAGCAGAGGGTGGTTCGTCAGCGGATGAAATGTAGGCAGAGTTTTTGTTGTTGTTTTTTATTTGTTGTTTAATGTTTGTTGTTAAGGTGCTGCCACGCAGTGTCGTGTTGGAAACTTTCTATTTTATTAAAATGCCTTTTTTTATTTTCTTTTGCGTTTAAAGCGAAACTAATACCGTCCTTGACTTGGACAGCGATAAACTGAGCAGTAATAACAAGAAAAATCAGCAAAAGGGCAAAAAAAAGAATAAGAAGAATGCCAATGATGAACATGATTCGGATGAACAAGACACTGATAACGACGCGGAGATTAAGACCGTAACTAAAGCGGTTAAAAATATGAATGTCAAAGGGAAAGCTAAGGCCAAGGCTAAAGATATCGTCGATGGCTCGGATGATGAGTTAAGTCAATCTAAGCCAGTTAAGGCATCTGCATTTAATCTCTTGGATGATAGTGACAATGATGATGATGAGCCGCCAGCAGCCGCAAGTTTATCCGAAGATGAAGAAATTGCTGTGAAGCCACAAAAAAAGAATGAGAAGAAAGGTAAAAAATCGAAGCGCAAAGGTAAAGACGATGACGACGAGGATCTTGATAAGATGCTAGCAGATTTACAAGCGGAATATGCAGGCAATGCGCCAGCAGCGGCAACCATTGTATCTCCCGAGCAGCTAGCCGATGAGTTTTCCAAAAAGACAAAAAAAGGCAAAAAACAACAGCCTCAAGCAACGACTGTCGAAGAAGCCGTGGTCGATGAAGATGAAAATGATCTAGATGATGAGACTGGAAGTGGCATGAAATCTGCGGCCCAAAAGAAAAAGGAAAAGAAAGAGCGTCAGAAACGTGAGGCTGCGTTAGCTAAACAACGTGCGGCGATTGAGCCTAAGCAAAAGGTGGAGCCTATGCAAGCACCAGCTTCGGATCCTGTAGCAGAGTTAGTGGCAGAGGATGCGGTTCACGAAGAGGCTGATGCAGAAGACGAAGAGGATAGCGGTAAAACGTCTAAAAATAAGAAAAAGGGGAAAAAGGATAAAAAGACCGAAGCTGATGAAGAAAAAGAGAAAAAGGATACCAAGAAAAAGGGTATGTCCGCAGCAATGGTGGCAGCTATGCAAGAGCAGCTCAAAAAACGCAAGGAAGAAGAGGAACGCCAACAAAGAATAGAAGAAGAACGTATGCGCTTGGAGGATGAACGTGAAGAAGCTCGCTTAGAAGCAGTGCGCCTTGAGGCAGAACGTAAAGAAAAGAAAAAACAAAAGGAAGCCGAACGTAAGGCTCGACTTAAGGCTGAAGGCAAACTGTTAACCAAGAAACAAAAGGAGGATAGGGCACGGGCGCAGGCACTGCTTGATTCACTTAAGGCGCAAGGTCTAGAAATTCCCGATCCCAATGATAGACGTGCACCTAGACCAGGTTAAAATATTACTACATTTTTCATTTAGAACTTTAATAATCTTAAATTATTTTCTTTGTAGGCACACGCATACGACCTAACAAAAAGAAGGGTCCTAAGGATGAAGCCGCTGAAGAAGAGGCAAAAGCGGAAGCAAGCAAAGCTGCTGATGAAGCTGCAGCTGCAGTAGCTGCTGATGAAGAGTCCAAGAAAGAAGTGGTAAAGGACAGTTGGGATGCTAGTGATAGTGAAAATGAACAAGAGGAGGAATCCTCACAAGCTACAAATACAAACGAACGAGCAGAAGCGCCAGAAACTGATGAAGACGTGAATGATAGCGATGAAAGTGAAGAATCCGATGATGAAAGCGATGCATCGGAAAAGGAGGATACAACACAGGCCAATGATCCTGAATCTCGTCGCCTGCGTGCTGAAGCGCGCATAATTAAACGCCAAGCAGAAGCGGAAAAGAAACGCACAACTGATGAGCTGCGTGCTGGTGTTGTCTGTGTACTAGGTCATGTAGACACGGGTAAAACAAAAATATTGGATAAATTGAGACGCACGCATGTGCAAGATTCTGAAGCTGGCGGTATTACGCAACAAATTGGTGCGACAAATGTACCAATCGATGCAATCAAGGAGCAAACGAAAAATGTTAAAAACTCAGCCAGCTTCGAACATCGTCTGCCTGGTCTTCTAATTATTGATACGCCTGGTCACGAATCGTTCAGTAATCTGCGAAATCGTGGCTCCTCCCTCTGTGATATTGCCATTTTGGTTGTGGATATTATGCATGGCCTGGAGCCGCAAACAATTGAGTCCATACAATTGCTTAAGAAAAAGAAATGTCCCTTCATTGTAGCGTTGAATAAGATCGATCGTCTCTATGACTGGCAAGTACTACTTCGTCGTGATGTCCGTGATGTGATTAAGGAGCAACAGAGCAATACACAGCTTGAGTTCCAGCAACGCACCAAAGATGTTATATTACAATTCGCTGAACAAGGATTAAACGCAGCTCTCTTCTATGACAATCCCGATCCCAAAACCTACATCTCACTAGTTCCAACCAGTGCCATTACTGGCGAGGGCATGGGAAATTTATTATTTATGATAGCAGATTTTTGTCAAAATATGCTAGCCAAACGCCTTATGTACTCTGAGGAACTGCAGGCTACAGTTCTAGAAGTTAAAGCTATACCTGGCCTGGGTACCACTATTGATGCCATATTAATCAATGGAAAATTGCGTGAAGGTCAGACCATGATTGTTGCGGGTACAGATGGTCCTATAACCACACAAATACGTTCACTCCTAATGCCTCAGCCAATGAAGGAGCTGCGTGTAAAGAATGCATACGTGGAGTATAAGGAGGTGAAGGCAGCTCAA
This sequence comes from Zygothrica quintamaculata, assembly GCA_037044455.1. Classification (NCBI taxonomy): domain Eukaryota; kingdom Metazoa; phylum Arthropoda; class Insecta; order Diptera; family Drosophilidae; genus Zygothrica; species Zygothrica quintamaculata. The sequence continues at coordinate 48,859 of JBAMBS010001178.1, forward strand.
GGTGTTAAGATTGCTGCCAAGGATCTAGAGAAAGCTATTGCAGGCATCAATTTGCTTATTGCGAATAAACCTGATGAGGTCGAAATCTGCAAGTGGGTAAACCTGTTTCCTCTTTGAATTCAAAAATAATATTTTATCATTTTTAGAGAGGAAGTTGCACGCGAACTGAAGAGCGCTTTGAGTCACATCAAATTGGCTCAATCTGGCGTCTATGTGCAGGCATCTACTCTAGGTTCACTAGAAGCATTGCTCGAATTTCTACGCACTTCAAAGATTCCGGTAAGTCATAAAGAAATGTGTTCTCTTGCATTAAAATTTAAATACTATTCAGGGCCAACATGGAAATACCTCGGTGGCAATCACATATCACACATATTTTGTCTTACTTAAAGCAACAGTTTATATACACTCCTAGCTGTCAGCTGTTTGCTTCACATGAGTTAGAAAAGGATAGCGGATATACAACTGCATCATTTTGAAGGTGATGGCAATATGCCACAATTAGATTTTCATTTTATCTGCATTGGCTTGCTTTTCTTGATGGGATTGAAAATTAGTTTTGCATATTCGAAAAAGTCTTACAAAATTTTTGCTATTTTTCATATTTAACAACAGATTTTAATATTTCCCATATTACTATATAATGAATAGGCAGCTCTTGTAATTTTGAAATGAAACTTAGATTTATTTAGCCTTCACATTTACACTCATATGTTAAATAGATTATGTCTGAAATCAATTTTTATCCATTTCCTATTCAAAGCATTTTTTATAGTCGTATTAAAATCTGGTGTATAAATCTTTAACTATAGAAATATTACTTATTGAATGAGATAATGTTTGAATGCAAAATTAAGTACTAGATTCTGTATTATTTAATAATAGGTTTTATAAAGCATATACGAAATTATTATACCACTCTATAAGCCTTGTATAAGATCCAGATATTTAAATTGATCGATTGTGTATATACTATAGTTTATATATACATATTTATTTATATATATGTAAAGTATAGGTTGAAGTCGACTGATTTAGTGCAAATGTGTGTTTATTTTATAAGAGATTTCTTCTGTATTATTATTATCCTTTTCATAAGTATGTGCTATAAGGTTTAGAATCAATTATTTGTTCAGCTGTCAATTCATTGGCTTTATTAAGTAATAGTAAACACTTGTTGCAAACCGCTTAGTAGTTTGGTAAGAATCAAAACGGTTGCGTAGCACTAGCCTTGTTCTAAAATTCTTCTTATAGCTGATATACTTAAATGATATTATAGCCGGATGATTCCTGCCAAATATATCGAAGAAACATAAGAGTTCAACTTAAACTACTCAATTATAGTAATACAACAAGAAGTTACGAACGATACAGATTATTTAACTTAATCAGCCAACTAAATATGAACCCTATATATATATATATATATATATCCCTATAAGTATAAGTTAGTGCATATGATCATTGGTTTATAGGTTTATATATATATATATATATTTATATATAACGATGGGATTTTCGATTTATACTGAATTTGAATATAGTGAAGTATGCCGAAAAGTTGTAAATTGTCGGACACAAAGTATTTTTGGAAAATTATGAGTGCATGAGGCGGTGTCGGCGTTGCCGCGTCAACATCAGCGTCAGCGTCGACATCGGCGTTGCCATCGTTGTTGGCGTGGCGTCCCATTCGATGTTGTCGTTGTCGTTGCCGTTGTTGTTGTCGACGTGTTCTATGTCTGCCTAAGCCGCCACATTGCCATTGCATAGTCGCCACCTGCGTTTCCGTCTCCTTCTGGCGTCCTCGTAGCCAAAGCGGCAGACAACATCGACTACGTCGAGATCGGCGTAAACATAAAATGTATTTTTATAAATGCGGTGCAAATAGTTGCAACAACATCAGAGACAATAACAACAACAACAGCAACAACCATAACAAATAACAACTACAATCCCGGCCACAACGAATGATTCATGCCACAAACAGCCATGCGGCGGGCGCGTAGCCAACAACACGCACTCACTGCCTGCCTGTCTCTCTACCCGTTTCTCCCCCATCCGCCTTCAACCCGGCCATCTATCCAATCGTCTGCCCCCCAATCATGAAAAGATTGAACACCAACTAAAAATACACGACGCTCTATATATATACTAGCCATATATATATTTATTTATATATACATATATATAGTATATAGTTTATATATGTATTTTATGTACCTGAACGGATATGGCAACTCGTATTGCAATTTGCAAATCATTTAATTATACATACGGATATATTATCATATATATATTTTTTTATACAAATGTATGTATTAGTATATATGTATATGTATTCCTTTTATATCTAATTTCAACTTTATTTCATGAATGAATTTTCATTTGTGCAATTTGATGCCTTGCAGTTTGCATAATAATTTTATATACCTAATCGTTTATACCATATACAAATACAGTGCACTTCCGATAAATGCATCAAAATCAAAATGAAATAAACTGTTTATTATATATTCATTCTTGGCGTAGGCACCTAAGAGAAACTCCTAACTTTATGTGGTATATATAATGTCGTGATCATCATAAATATCTTTATTCTTTTCTTCATATACCTCTTCTTCAGTTTACACAACTGTCTATCTGTCTGACTAGATGTCCTTATATTTGTCCGTCTATCCCAATGCTCAGTCTTGTCAATCTGTGTGTCTGTCCGTCTGTCTATGCATCTGTCTATCTATTTGTATATCCATCTTTTAATCTTTTTGATTGTGTATTTGACTTTCTATTCATTTATCTATTAATCAATTTATTCATTAATCAATCATTTGTTCATCCGTATTCCCTTTCTTCCATATATCTATTAAAGGAATTTTCCTTAATTAGTTATACCTTATGTATGTATGCATATTTTAAAGAATAAGTATAATTTATATATATCAAATTATTTAAAAAATCTATTTGGTTTTGGCTTTTCGAAAAAGTAATTTAAATTAGGATAACTATAATTAGATTTCTGCACTATTTACATTTCAATAAAAGAACAACTGTGATATATACTAAACACTATTTTTTATATATTGAGAAATTATTGTATTAAAAAAAGTAGAAAAAAGGATTTGGAAATTTAATAGATAAATTTACTTACTGTTAGGGTTATAATACCAAAAAGTCGACAATCAATTATATTATATACAAGGAATCAGTAAGAAGACATTAAAAGCTATTCCGTATCGCTTGTCTGTTATGTTGGCTGCCGATTATTGCATCCTTGGAAAAAGTCTATCTACGAAATTTTTCAAATGACTTGTTTCCATCAATATCAACATAAAAAGAAACGAGCTTTATGTATATAAATATTATTAGAGAGCAAAAGCTACAGTAAATATACATATATATATATATATATATATATATATAGATAAGTTTATAATGGTAAAATGTATTCAAATGCTTAACATTTGCCATTAAAATTAAAATTGAAAGTGGCTTTTTTCATTTTATTTCTTAAGACACCTTTTATATAAATTCTAACAACTATTTAGAGTTTATTACAGTTTAAGGGAAAAGTGAAACAAAGTTTTATAGAATTTAACAGAATTTAATATTATATATATTATAGCTATAAAGCATTCTATATCCTTTTCTTTTTACTTAGATAATATGCAATTATTAGTGTGGAGAATAGTTTTTATTTCATATGAATACAGTTCTTTATCATTATTATAGTTTTTTATATGAAATGAAAAAGAGTTAATTGAATATTTACAGATTATAAAATAAAATAAAAACATTTTCTCAAACAATTTTATTGACTGTTTTTTTCAATTTCCTTATTATATTGTATATTGTATTTATTTTATCTATGATGATAAGTACAAGTATACAATTAAAAGCCTTAGGGCTTGAACCGCTTATTCAGTATTTACTGTATTATGATGTGTTTGATTGTTATTCAACTCATACGTATTAAGTTCTAAAGACAAACTGAAATATAAATAAAATGCCAGCGGAAATGATAAACGGAAGTAACAACAATAAGAATGCTATAAAATAATATTAAAAAAAATATTTGTTTAAATAAGAGAAATTTGAGATTCTTTTTTTTTTTTTTTCTTATTTTTATACATTTTTGCAATAATTGCGTTTTTATATACATATACATATACATATACATTATATATATATATATATATATATATATCATATAAATATTCAAGTGATGCATGTAATAATAATACATCCAAATTTGGGCAGCTTCGATTTTTAATGGAATTTGTTATTATATATACAAATTTTGATGTAATTTGTTGGATTGCTCAAATTTTTATATTTATCGAATTATTTAATATTACATTAGAATCATAGCTTGCATAACAGTTGGGCAATATTTAATATTCGCTTGAAGTCCGAACATAACCGATATAATTATACACGCCTAATTAAAGTCTGAGCACAACTTTTATTTTCTATTAATTTTAGTTATCGGTTGAGAATTTAAAAATAAAAATACGCAGCGAATTGAAAATAAAACAAATTGAGATTTTCCGGTCTCTTCTACATTTTGTTGGTAGCTAGCGTTAGATTACTAAAGAAAAGTATTTATCAATATTAAATATATACAAAAGAGTTTTAGCAATATAAATAAATTTATATCGAAAAATTATAGTAATATTATTATTATTAATAATAATAAAAATATTATTAATAATAACAATAATTATAATTATTATAATAATAATAATAATAATAATAATAATAATAATAAAAATAGTAATAAAAACAATAACATTAATAATATTAATACTAATGATAATAATAACATTAATAAAAACAATAACAAAAATATAAAAAAAATATTAATATTTAAATAAAATGGATATAGAATTTATATTTTATAAAATTTAATGATGAATAAAAATGATGAATACTATAATAATAAAACACATTAAAATTTAAAAAGCTTTAATGTTTTCAATCAATCAATTAATAACAGTAATATTAAAATAAAACAAAAAGATAAAACATTAAATATAAAATAAAAATTTAAAAAAATAAATTAATTAACACCATAAAAATAAATAAAAAAAACAACATATTGGTATAATGTTATACATTTAAAATAATTAAGAATCTTAAAAAAATAATAATAGGAAATATAAAGACAAATAAAAATAATAATATAATATATATTATATATTTTATGTATATATATTATTAAATTGTATATAAAAGTAAAAAGATAAATTAAATTTTGGAACAATAACTCATTTATATATTAAAAATATTATAAAAAATAATAAATCAATGGAATCGAATATAAATATAGCTAAATTAAAAAAAAAATATTTGATTAGACAAGAGATTGGTATATATAAATATACATATGTGTATATTAATGAATTACAATTTAATTATAGTTTTAATTTACACTAATAAAGCTATACTTATACTACTTTTATATGTTACATTAAAAATTCCTTAAGTAATTTTAATTTAACATATAAATTCTAACACTTGGTATGGGTTATCCAACAGACGATGTCATCAATATGTACAAAATTTATAGGGCAAACGTTAAAGTGTTTTCGGGTCAAGATAAGATACAACTATGCAAATGAGTTAACACTTACATAATTGTATCGAATGGGTTGCACAGCTCTCAACAACTGGGTGGAATTTATTAAAGGATGCTATAGTTTAATTCTTAAGGTAGTTTTGGGGGTTAGCTGTTGTTTGTTGGTTGTTGCTTTATGTTGAATGTTTGTTTGCTTGGTAGCTGGCAGTTAGGAATTGGCAAATGTTATTGTATTTCCATTGTGTTGATCTATTTGAATTGGGTATATTAAATTCTTGTTCTACTATGAAACTGGAACCAAATAAATAAACAAATAGCAACACAACAAAAAAGATATAATGCATCCTGAGAATTAAGTGCTTACTTTTTTCCTCGTCTTTTTCCTTTTTGTCTTTCGTTTAGTTTATGTTTTTCTATTTGTTTCCTTTCCGATTACTAAGACATCATCATTTATTGTATACCCTACAATTATTAATCTATTCTGAAGTTTAGAAGCTTTTACCATAAATTGTATGTTTATGTGTGTGTGTGTGTGTGTTTCAGTATAGTTAATAGACTTTTAAAAGTTAAAGTCAGGAGTATTTCTAATAGAAACTACTTAAGTATTTTCAAATGTTGTTGCCAAGTTATATTTGCATCTGCTGTTGTCACATTTAAGACATCAAATTTGTCGCCGTCAAGTATCTTGTGTCTGTTTCAAAAATCAATTATGCCTGACTGACTGACTGAATGACTGACAAACTGACAAAGTAACCAGGTGAATTACTGTATAACTGACAGTCTCTCTGCCAGTTTGCTGCTATATATTCATAATTTAAGTGTGAGACATGTGGGTAGCCGGTAACCAGATTGCCGCTTGCCAAAGCCAAAGCCGAAGCTGAATCTAAAACTGAGTCTAAAACTTAAACTGTAGCCGATGCTAAGACTGAGGCGGAGACTGAAACTGAGACTGAGGCTGAGACTGAAGCTACGTAACAAGTTCCGCCTTCGTTTAAGTCAAATTTAGTAACTAACTAGCGCCAACGCACTGAAATACACACATTAACCTTATAGCATATACTATATACCAATTAATATATACTATTTTATACTATATATTTTGCTACTTTATTAGAATATTAATATATATATATATATTACTATATTTATCCGAAATTATCTTATGCATATGCAATACAGTATTACCTATTTTCTTATTTAAATTTTACACAAAATTAATTAAATACTTTATAATTTTATTGTACGTTTTAAACATATTTTACTGTTGATTGTGCTTGCAAAATAAGTTGCCTATTGTAACCCCACTTATCTTTACCTACAAATATATATATTTAAAATAAAATGAGGCAACAAAGGGAAAGCATATCCTTATTCTATAATATGATATATGGCGTATAATATATACTGATAAATCAGATTTGTACTTCCTTATAGCAGTCAATAGATATAGCACAGTTTCTTTGTAGTAAACTACTCCATTAAAGGATATGCGTATCCTTAGGTCTACCTAATATAATTTCACACCAAATGTATATAATATATATATATATATATATATATATAGTCATATACATATATGCAAACATATGTGTATACATTTGCTTCATTTGTATGCGTGTTTCGTTATTGCTTTGACAATTATTGTAGGCGACAGCCACACGCTGTGAAATATGAACAGGGATTCCAATGGTTATATTTATTGGCTTTCGACCAAGCTGACCACCGGAAATTGTCATTTATGTTGTTGTCTGTCTTGTTGTTATTGTTGTTGTTGTTATTCTTATTATTGTTGTTGCTGCTGTCATTGTTGTTGTTGGTTTCGTTAGAGTTGAGTGCAAAAACATTTTATAGTCCATTGATTTGAAACACATTTCTGGTTTTGCACATTTCTTGTTTTTGTGACAGAAATTCTGTTTGCTTTACATACATATATATATATAAATATATAAATGTATATATATATATATATATAAAGGATATGTGTATCCTATCCTATGCACAGCTTTAACATATCTTTACATATTTATACAATTTGAATTGGCTAATTCGCAATGCTATGTCAAACTCTATGTAATAGTTACTCATACTGTTACTGTTACTGTTACTGTTACTGTTACTGTTACTGTTACTGTTACTGTTACTGTTACTGTTACTGTTACTGTTACTGTTACTGTTACTGTTACTGTTACTGTTACTGTTACTGTTACTGTTACTGTTACTGTTACTGTTACTGTTACTGTTACTGTTACTGTTACTGTTACTGTTACTGTTACTGTTACTGTTACTGTTACTGTTACTGTTACTGTTACTGTTACTGTTACTGTTACTGTTACTGTTACTGTTACTGTTACTGTTACTGTTACTGTTACTGTTACTGTTACTGTTACTGTTACTGTTACTGTTACTGTTACTGTTACTGTTACTGTTACTGTTACTGTTACTGTTACTGTTACTGTTACTGTTACTGTTACTGTTACTGTTACTGTTACTGTTACTGTTACTGTTACTGTTACTGTTACTGTTACTGTTACTGTTACTGTTACTGTTACTGTTACTGGTAATGTTAATGTTAATGTTAATGTTATTGTTAGTGTTACTGTTACTATATTTATTGCCTTTTCTGCAATTATTACCTTTGCCATCTTATTTTAAGCAATTTTTTTAGTTCTCATCAATTTCGTCTCATATAATTAATTCACAACGCGGCAATAACTGACACTTAACAGTAACAAAAACAACAAGAAAGTCAATGAATTTTTGATATAAAATAATGATATATTTTTCCAAATTTATTATATAGGAAATGTATTCATTACTTAAAGGCTTTCGACTTGTTTATAAAGTTTTAATTCAGTTGAAAGAACTGCTCGAAGATCAACTTACTGATTTATCTTTTATGCTTCGTTTTATCATATGTCGTTATCTGGCAGTTAAAGTACAATTTAAGTCTTACAAATTAAGTCGGCAGTTAAGTCTTATGTTACAGATAAATTCATAAAGCAGAAACGAGAAGCATTATATTCAGATATTGCTATTATAGAGATAATTATTGTATACATTAAGCTGCTTGTTTGTGCTAAATCTTTATCAGTTACATATAAAACTGAAATAAACTTAAGATGCACTTTAACTACAAGATAAAATTAACTGAAGAATACAATTATTTTTTTTATAGATGAAATAAATTGATTATCAGTGTACTAAAACCCATTTAATTATATTTGCCCAAACTTTTAATATGCATATGCATAAGTCGAGTATACCCTGTTTAAGCCACAATTAATGGTTGGAGACTAAAACACAAAAAAGAGCAACAGCATCATCAGCCAGACAATTAATTGTATAGAAAACAAATCAATTACAATTACATACATGTTCACAAATACATTCACAAATTTACACACACACACACACACATACATATATATATATATATATATATATATATTTTCTCTCACTTATGTTCTCTCTTGCTCTCTCTTTTTTTTGTCTGCCACTTGATCTCTTTTTAATTGCGGCCCAAAAGGCAGCATCGTTTTAAAAATTATTGTTGCTACTGTTATTGTTGTTGTTGCAGTTATTTCATTCATTTTGGTAAACACACACTCACACACACACATTTATACATATACGCAGTTGCTCTCATACAATAATTCATTTTATTGATCAAATAAACATTTGCTACACATTTCAATAAATTAAACACGACGCGGCAGGGCGTATTCTTAACAGCAACAACAACAGCAGCAGCAGCAGCAACAACAACAACAACAACAACAGCAGCAGCAGCAACAACAACAACAACAGCAGCAGCAGCAGCAACAACAGCAGCGGATCAGTGCCGCGCTTTCTATTCATAAAAATTAATTGCACTTGTTGCTGTCTGTCCGTCTCACTGTTTCTCTGTCTGTCTGTCTGTCTGTCCGTCTGTCTGTCTGTTTGTCTCCCTTTCCTCCCTCGGTTCTCACTGTCTGCCCTTATGCCTTTTGCACTGACTTCCGTAAAGCATCTTCATATGTCCAGGCCATGTGTTTTTAACTGGCGCGTGCGTCACTCACACTAAACAAATTAAGAAATTTTTAAATATATCTATCTATCTATATATATATTTTATATATATATATATATATATATATATATGCATATCTGAACAAAACACTCAAAATATTTATACAAATAACAAATAACAATAATTCATTAACAGCCCCTTGAAATGAAATCGTTTTTAGCGTATAAAAACCCACTAAAAGTTTACAACCTAAGAATCTATACAAATTGCAATTGCAAATGGGGAAATATGAAATAACTTAGAGAAAAGTATTTCAAATTGATATCGACTTACATGCATACTCTATACAAGATAATAAGCATAATCGATAGGTTTTTGTAAATCAATTGTAATCGATAATATCCATTTATTTCCTTGCTTTTGCTGTATTGTGTTCTATCCTTATGTTATCTTGCAGTTACTTTAACTTTACCTATGAAGTAATTCCTTTACAATGCTGGCAATATTCTCTATGTTACATCACTAGCATCAAATCGATAAACAGTGTAAATATATTGCACTATATCATTACAAATCCCCTTTATCTAGCCACTTTTTTGGCTCTTTAAGCAACTGATACTTTTCAAATTTCTTGCTTATTTTTTTAGACAGTTTAATGAAACCGATTTTCCTATCAAACAGATTATCGATGAAATATTTCCAAATTTATCGTAATTTATCGATAAATTAATCTTTCCTTTACCTGCTCTTCCCCTTTCTACTTGTCACAACATTTTTCTCTTTGTTAGTTTAAATATTAATAAAACAAGACTTTAATCGATTAAAAGTATATGTATATATTTATATATATATATATATATATTTATAGTATATTTAACATATTGCAATTAATTGATACATATTCCCCACCCTCTTGTCATTAAATGAATCTTTTGCTCTTCTCACTTTGTTCCTCAAAACAACCCATATCAGTATAAAATTCTATAACTATAACTAATTATAAATATAGCGATAACCAATAACTAAGAAACAAATTCAAAAAAAATTGTTACAAACCGTTATGAATTTATTACCAGGATTATTTTCTCTCAGCAAATTCTGTTTGCATTCTTATTGTAAGTGAATTGTGTTTACCTTTGGCTTCTTCGTTTTGTTGCAAGCTGCCACCCACTTTTAATTAACCTTAAAGTGCAACCAATGAATGTTTGGGCTGCCAATGTTTCCCCACACACACACACAGACACACACACACAGACACACACACACACGCGCGCGCGCACACACACACACACACACAACATTGTTGTTGTGTATTTTTGAGTTAATATAAAATTAAACAGTGGGAAACATACAAAAATATTAAAAAAAAAAAAAATAATAACCAAAAACCATTGAATGTTGCTTCTGCTTGCTTGAAGTTATTTGTTATATGTTTTTAGTATTATTTTTTTTTGCTGTTACTCTTGCTATTGCAAACACCGTTATGCAATTGGCCTGCAATCTCTTTAGCTGTTAGCAACAACTGTGACTTCATTAACATTTGCTGCTCGTTGCTGTTAACATCCAAATATAGCGTATTAGCCAAAGCAACTTGACGTTTCTTTGCTGCCATTCATAAAATGCATTGCATTGCCGTTTGTTATTTGTTATTTGCTGTTGTTACCTCGCTGTTGATTATACAATAAAAATGAAGAAAAGATAAATAAAATAAAATAAAATAAATAAAGAAAAAATACTTGGCAGATTTGGCGTTGTTGTTTTGTTGTTTTCTTTTTGGTATTGTTACCCACATAAGCAACAACTGCCGCAATGTTACTGTTGTACGTTTCATTCATGCAAACAACAATCATATTTTTTCTTCTTTTTGTTTTTTTTTTGTTTGTGTCTAACTCTTTTTCTTTTACGACTATAAATGAAAAACACAACAAGAAAACAGACACAGAGTCTGACTAGTTCGTCCGTGACGTTTTTTTTTTTTGCTTTATGAATGAAAATTGCGTAGAAGAAAACCAAAAACAAAAACCGAGAAAAATATTATAATATTAATGTAATTCAAACATATATAATGTCATAACAAACTAATAATGAACTAACATAAAACGAATAACAAACACACTGCCAAAATTTTAATAATATGTTAAGTTTAGTTCTAAGGCAATGGGCTAACTGTCAGTTACACTTGCTGTTAGCTCTTAACTGACAGTTAACTTTATATATATTTTGATAGATTGATTTTAATTGGTTTTTGCTAATCGTTGTTTTTTGCCTTTTTTATAGGGATAAAAATATATGCTATAAATATGTACAGTTTTATTTTACTATTAATTTTTTTTACGATATTTGAAACAAGGCTAGTAATTTTTACGATATTCAACATAAAAAGGCAAAGCAGTTGGTAAAGCAGTTGGCAAAGCAGTTGCAAAGCATATCACACTTAGTTTTATTTCTATATATATGAATATGACATGTAAATACAATGCATATGATATATATTTATGTATATAAATCTGAACAATCTTTTGTTTGACATATGATTCTAATGATTAATGCATTAAATTTGCTCTATTTATTTCTTGTTGAGTTTGTTTTGTTAAATGTAATTATATGTTTAGTTATCGTTATTGTTATTGCATTGTATTATAATGCAGTTAATAACTATAAAGATATGGCTATATATGTATATATATATATTTATATATAATAAATTTATATTATCTATTCGTTTCTATTTTCTAATGTAGAGTAACTCTTGAGTCATGCTTAACTCTAAGTCTGGTATATGTATTTAGTTGTTTTTCTTTTTGGCTATAACTGCATGACAGAGTTGTGGCAGCATTAGGCAATTGTCAATTGTGTGTAGTGGTTGGGTGAATCGAGGGTTGCGGGGTTGGGGTGGTTGGGCGTTTGTCGTTGTCATTGAATGCCAGTTTTGGTTGTTTTGTGGGTGGGCATTGCATTATTGCAAGTTTCATATGAATTGTAATGGATGTGCAGGTAATTTGATTCTCCTCTATGCATTTTAATTAAAAGTCAACAACAATGCACACATGCACACACATATATACACACATGTACATATATATATTTATATATATATATCTGTATCTATATACATATATATTATATGTATATATACTGAAAGTTTCGTAAGCTTTGTACACGCTGAGGTCCGGCTTTTGGATGTAGTGCTTGCAAAAATGTTGTAATAAAAACACCGGTGGATGCAAATATGCGAAATGTTATGGCAATAATGCGCGTTGCTTTGAAAAAAGAAAAAAAAATAAAGGAAAGAAAAATAGAAAAATTTTTAACAGAAATGCGAAACATGCAACGCGCAATTTTTAACGGACAACGTAGAAAGGGACAGCGGAAAATAACTCCCACAATATAATACAAATAGCTAAATGAACTAATAAAAATTATGTAGTCGGTTATACACAACTGCGATAGACCCTAACCTCATCTCACACATATATAAAAGATTACACTATTGAATGTAGATTAATGTAATTAATGTTATTTAATAAAATTGCCTTTGCCTTTTTGTAAAAAAGAAGCAAAGCGGAGCTATTGGAAATGTGCAAAATCCAAAAGTATGTAACACATAGAAATAATCATCGGAGACCCCATAAAGTATATATATTCTTGATCAGGACGACTAGCTGAATCGATCTAGCCCTGTCCGTCCGTATGAACGCCTGTTTCTCAGAGACTAAAAGAGCTAGAGCAACGAAATTTTAAGCCTAGATTTATCATTTTCATACGCTGTACAAGTTTGTTTTTGATTTTTGAATTTCCTCCCCTGACCCCCGTAATTCGAAAAAATCGAATATTAAGCACAATTTTCAACCGATCAAATTTATTATTGGCACACATCATAATTAGGCCATTCTTGATCGATGATGTGATTCTGGGTAAGATTGATCAAAAAACTCGGAAGTTATAGATCATCAAAAGTGGCTTTATTGGGCCCGGGGGGGTATAGTAGTGCGCGCAAAATAAGAGCTAGAGCAACGAAATTTTGAATATGGATTTGCTAAATTAGTACGCTATACAAGTTTGTTTTGCATTTTTTAAACAATAAACACGGAAGTTATACAACATTAGGCACCGTGCTATAGAGCGAATGTGGCTAAAAGGAGCAATGGCTAAGTACGTGCAGAGCTGTGTGTATACGTGTGTATAGCTGTATATGTAGGCAAAGAGGCTCTCGTAGTCGGGTACACTTGACTACAGACTTTTTACTTGTTTTAATTTAACTTTTGTTATAAATTAGTTTTTGTTTTTAAATTAATTTTTTCTTTAGCGATCATTATGAAATATTTAATATACATAAATAACAGTATAATCTATTAAGTCTACTAAACGGACTGGAAAATTTAATGAAAATCATATTATGCACTTTAGTAGATGCTTCCTTAAGTATGTTATACACATTTTCGAAAATTAAATATTAAAAATACGACATTAAAAATATAAAAAAGTAAAGAAAATTTATATATACCTTAAGTAAGAATAAAGTAATGGGAAAGCTAGAGAGAAAGATTAAACAACATAATGTATGATGTAGTATGTATAATGTATGAAGTATGATTTATGATTTATGATTTATGATTTATGATTTATGATTTATGATTTATGATTTATGATGTATGATGTTTGATTTATGATGTATGATGTATGATGTATGATGTTTGATGTATTATGTTTTATGTGTAATGTATGAGGTATGATGTATGATGTACGATGTATGATGTTTAACGTATGATGTATGATTTATGATTTATGATGTATGATGTATGATGTATGATGTATGATGTTTAATGTATTATGTATTATGTGTAATGTATGAGGTATGATGTATGATGTATGATTTATGATGTATGATGTATGATTTATGATGTATAATGTATAATGTATTATGTATTATGTATTATGTGTAATGTATGAAGTATGATGAATGATTTATGATTTATGATTTATGATTTATGATTTATGATTTATGATGTATGATGTATGATGTATGATGTTTGATGTTTGATTTATGATGTATGATGTATGATGTATGATGTATGATGTATGATTTATGATGTATGATGTTTGATGTATTATGTATTATGTATTATGTGTAATGTATGAGGTATGATGAATGATTTATGATTTATGATTTATGATTTATGATTTATGATTTATGATTTATGATTTATGATTTATGATTTATGATTTATGATTTATGATGTATGATGTATGATGTTTGATTTATGATGTATGATATATGATGTATAATGTATAATGTATGATGTATGATTTATGATGTGTGATGTATGAATTATGATGTGTGATGTATGATTTATGATGTGTGATGTATGATTTATGATGTATGATGTATTATTTATGATGTATAATGTATATTGTATTATGTACTATGTGTAATGTATGATGTATGATCTATGATGTATGATTTATGATGTATGATGTATGATGTATGATTTATGATGTATTATGTTTGATGCATGAATTATGAATGATGATCTATAATGAATGATTTATTATGAACGATGTAGGTTGCAAAAAGTAAAATTAAAAATGTAAAGTGTAAGATGTAAATTGTAAATTTTAAATTGTAGAATTTGAAATTTAATATATACGATGTAAGTTGTAGAATGTAAGTAGGAGTATGTAAGTTGTAGGATATATAGGTCAGGCTTTAAGTAGTAGAACTTAATGTTAGTCAATGTTATATTTCTTTATGAGATGCTATATAAGATGACATCATTATATGCTTGTATGAAAACATTTGATTTGAAAGTTCTTCTGTTTCATTCACAAAATTCGCGAAAAACACAAAAAGAAAAAAAAACACACAAAGGAAAATACAAAAAAATTCAGTTGGAAAATTAATCCATTGCATGTCAAACAAATTAGCTCACTTGCTTTGTCTCCCTGTCTCTGTCTTGCGCCTATTGTTTTTTACTCATTTTTTTACGCTTTTGCTTACTTCATGGAGCCGCTTCCTTTCACGTGTTACCGCTGCTGAATTTAATGAATGAATTTAATTTTTGTGTAGTTTTTTTCACTCTCTCTTTCTTTTCAACCATTACGATCTTTTTCGGTCTCTTTCTCCCTTGTACTACTTGTTTGCATGTATATGCATGTATTTATGTAACTACATAAGCATTTAAAGAAAGAAAGAAATAAAGGAAGGAAGTGAACAAAACAGCAGACAATGCCAATGTTTTCATTAATGTGACATTCTTCATGCTTCAAGAGAACAAACAATACAAACAACAACAACAGCAACAATAATGCCAATAAAAAATATATAAGAATACACATAAAATGTAGCTTAATAGCACATACTCTTCGACTAGATAGATACCCTGTAAATTATACAAAATTTTTTTTAGTAAAAGTTGATAGATTTATTAGTATTTATATGTTGTCAACGTCTACTACACTTTATATATATATATATATATATATATACATATACACACACCAACACACGCAAACACACACACACTGTGAGTCTCTAAGCCTTGAATAAACCCTAGACATTTTCCCCTTAAGTATCAAAACGAGTAACGAATATAAGATATATAATATTATCCAATATCGAAAATGTTATTCTATCGATTCAATATACGATATTTAAATTGTATTTTGATTTACATGTGAAACAAGCAGAAGCAGAAGAAGTTTCTTTTGGTTTTAGAAAAGATTTTATATATATTGTATATGTGAATGAATTGAGTGTGAATGTAAGTGTAATGAATGATTAAATGAATGAATGAGTAAATGCTCATATGTATGAAACGAAAACAAAAACAAAAACAAAAAGCGAAAAACGAGTAACGATAAATGAAACACAACAACGGAAGTAATTCTTCCTGCATCGTTCAAATAAACGCATAAAACAATCGCACAACAAAGACAACAACACACACATACACTAGCATACTTATACACACAACACACACACACACACACACAAAATTACTCACTCAGAGAGTGTAGAGAGCTTATTGCTTAATTTTCATTCATAAACACGTTGCGACCGCATTTTTAATGAAATCAACAGTTGAAGGCAGTGGAAGGAAGTAAGCCCAAAAAAAGAAGATAATGGATGTATATGTATGTTTGTATGTACACATATGCTTATGTATTCATACACATACATACAATCATGTACTTGTATAGTAACTATAAGAACGGAAGTTGTTTACGATATGTGTAAATACAATGAAATTATTATAAAGAAAGCGAAAAATAATTAAGAAAATATTTGGATAAAAGAATTTTTTTTTTGTTTTTTTTGTTTCTTGCAATTAACTTTAAAAATTTTTATTACAAATATTATTTTAAATATAAAATTTGTATATTTTTCTGCTCAAGTTAAGTTCGAACCAACACACGTTGCACAGCATTCAAATAGAGGGCAATAGGTCGAAGTGACATTAGCCTTTCCCTGACCTCGTTGCCCTTGGTTTATGCTATTGACGTCATCATAAAGTGTTGTTACTTTTGTTGCCTTAATAGAAGTTGCACATTTTGACCTTTCACCTTTTGTATGGTATATAGATGCTGTCTGTATATACATTGTATGTGTATATGTAGAATGATTTTAGGTTATCTATCGATATCCGTTGATATTGTAGTTTGACTCTTTTTGTATGTTTTCATACCATTGTCTAATTATTACTATTACGAATATTCACAACGCCCACAACAACATTGTTTTGCTTTGTTTTTTCATTTGCCTTCTACGTTCTATCTTATGCCTTATACCTTCTACTTCAAATTTTTGATACCTAAAGTCTAGCATTTGTTGTCTATTGTTGGGCTTAGTGTACCTTCAGTGGTTGGCTATTGTTTTTAGTCGCTGTATCAGTAGACCAATTCGTTTATGGCCCAAACGATAAACTGAATTTTATCTAATATACAGCCCTGATACACCTGCCTATTAAACTATGTATTTATTTATATATATTAAATTAAACTTTAATGCAAAGTTTATGTTTGTCTCTAGTTAGCCTTGACGCATTCAGCATTCATACACTGATTGAAAATCGAAGCCAATTACAATTAACAAGTTGGCCAAATCACACTCCTTGACAATGCTAGATTGTCTACAATTTAAACCTAGATATAAGATATCCTTGAACGAGTCATGAATACAATTTCAGTTATTTTGTGTAACATTTTAAGGTTAAGGTAAAAGATGCATGACTCGTCAAATATATTTTCATTAAGAATTTATTGCAACATGATATTTGTATTAGGAAGAAATTTACTTAAGCATTTATAGCTAACATAGACAGATTCTTATAGCCTTTGACCTGTTAGCAATATGCAATTTAATTGTAATGTATTTCCCAGTTAAATTATTTCCATAAGACCAAAGCGCTTTCAAATTGTTTAAGGATATTTTAAAATGATTGTATAAATTATAAATAATAAACAATTTTAGTTGCATGAAATATTGCATCCATTTTCATTGATTACATATCATTGGAATATTAATTAGATACTTATTGTTATACTCTTTCCTCTTAATTTACTTATGTCTTTTATATTTTGCTAAAATGCAAAATGAACATAATCATGGAGTATTAATCATTTAATCATTTCGTTGCTTTATTAGGTTTCATTCAACAATGAATATTCACATTTAGTTAAATGTTAGTTGTGCTTGATAACGCTATTCATAAATAAATATCAAATATATTGTAATTTATTAATATTGAAAACTAATGTAAACCTCTTTTAATCTTATTACTATTAGCTAAAAGCAATTTTAAATAAACTTTTGATTTCAATTAGTGCATTTGTTATTCATATCAAAGTACAGTTCGATTTAACTGTACTTATTTTAAGTGAAACTTTAATTGTAATTGATGCTGATATTAATATTGATTGACGTCAGCTTAAGTGCATTACCTGATACTCTTATTACAAATGATTGATAGGACTTATGGTTGGGGTTGCACATGCAGCAGTAACAGCAATAAATATAAATATCCTTCTCTCATCACTAATGTATTTATATGTAATATGTATATATAATTGCTTAAACAGTTATTTATTCATTAAATTTATCAATTTAAGAGTAGTTTTTAGCAATTTTGCCTTTTGAAAATAGGAAAAGGGAGCTAATGGATTTGTGTAAAACTTAAAAGTATGTAACAGATGGAAATAATAATTGGAGACCCTATAAAGTAAATATATATTCTTGATCAGGACAACTAGCTGAGTCGATCTAGGCATGTCTGTCTGTCCGTCCGTATGAACACCTCATTCTAAGGCTATGTGGGCAATCTAATTTCGAATATAGATTTCTTATTTTCGTGCACTATACGAGTTTGTTATAGAGATTTAATTATCCTCCCCTAGTCCCCGCAGTACGAAAAGCACAATTATTAAACATAATTTGTTTCTTGGCACACATAATAATTAGACCATTTTTGATCTACGTTGTGAATTTCGTTAATATCGAATGAAAAACACAGAAGTTATTCAACATTAAGTATCCCTATATAGAGCGCGGGGGGCTAAAAGGCGCACGCAACAGCTCAAAGTGAGTGTTGAACTCTGAATATGTGTGTGTGTGAATATCTGTGTATGTTGGCAAAGAGGATTCTCGTTGGCGGGTACAACCGACTACAGTCTTCTTAATTGTTCTTAACTCATTCGATTGTTGAACTTTAAATATAATTTAAAATTTAAAAATAATTTTATGGAATTATTTGTAATATTGAATTACTTTTTTCTATAACATTTATTGTTACACATTTATTTATTGAAGATTTATTTATTTATTTATTATTTATTACTTTTTATTAACTATTTAATATTTATTTATTAATCATTAATTATTTATTAATTATATATTATTTATTTATTAATTATTTATTCATTCATTATTTTTTATTTAATATTTATTTATTTATATATTTATTATTCATATATTTAATAAAATATATTTATAACTTATATATATATTATTTATAATTTTATTTATTTATTATTTAGCGTTATATATATTTTTAATACTTATAACATACTATATCCTTGAGTTAAAACTCATATCATTTTCTTTTCATCTTACAGTATTCCGCCATACGTATCGGTCCTGTCGTTAAACGTGATGTTATGAAAGCTTCAACTATGCTCGAACATGAGGCACAGTAAGTTAAAGTTATTTATATATGCATATTTATATATACTGACCAGATATTTAATGCATTAGATATTTATGTACAGCAGTGTTAAAAAGAGTCTAATTTAATAATGTTAATTTTAGACTTACTTATATTTTTTTTACTGGGATAAATTTTTAGTTTAATACTACTTTATATTAACTTGAAAGTTGCCTAGTTTGATTCTTGCAACAAAGTAAATTGTATACAAATAAACTCATATGTTTCTGGCAACTAGCTCCAAATTTGCACTAAGCTCCAATCTTTCATCAAGTTTAAAACTTGCATTAAACTTAAAACTTACACCATAGTGTAAAATTGCAACGAACTATCACTAAGCCTCAATCTAGCAGCAAGTTCGAAAATTGCCTTAAATACTTAAAAAGCGTGCAGTTTGGTTCTCGCATACATTTCTAAAACATATATTGAATTGATATAAGCTTTATCATTATGTTTTAATTTTTGAAGTTATGTTTATAATTTAAATACGCTCAAAGCTTATTAAATATGACACTATTAAAGCTTAAATTGAAAGTTGCTTTAGGTTTAAAATTGTTATATAACTTTTTAAGCATTTATTGCACAAGTTTTGTTGATACACTTTTATCAAGTGTTTGAACTGTATTCAAGCAGTTTGAAACATTGAACAAAGTTCTATAGAACTCAAGTTTATTTCAACAATATGAAGGAACACACACAGAGCGGCTATCAATGTCAGTTTGTTCTTGCCTTAAATCTTGCATGGGTTTTGGAGTCTCTTTTTAAGTATCTTGTCAAATTTTATTTATGAGAGTTTTAAATATACATTTTAAAATGTATTTACATTACGTTAATGGCACAAAAACCAGAGAAATAAAGACACATAGAAAGACAAAGAGACAGACAGACAGAGAGAGACAGAGAGAGAGAGAGAGAGAGAGAGAGAGAGAAAAAAGTAAACAATTAAATTGATTAATCCTTAAGGATTCCATTATTTAGTGGCAACTAAAGACCACATATCATTATTATATCAGCTAAAGCGACAACATTGTAGCTGCTGCTTTCCACTCAACCATGCATACACACACACACACACACACACACACACACACGCATACACATACACACATATACATTGGCTACAATTCAATTTTATTGCAGCTTAACTTTATTAACACCATTGTCTGCACCCAAACCCATCTACCCCCGCCTCACCCAACCCAAACTTAAAGACATATAAACAAAGCAGCGGCTCTTTGAAGTGTATGTGATAAAGCCGACACGAGCTGTTGCTAATGTTGCTGTTGCTGTTACTGCTGTTACTGTTGATGTTGCTGTAGTGGTTGGGTTAAGTGATTCATTTAGCGGCAATCAGAAAATGCACTTTTCAACCAGGCTCGACGATCCTCATGATTTATTATTATATTAAGTTGAAACCCCTTTTAAAAATACTTTTGCCTTTTGCCTTGGACGGCGTCTTTAACTCATTAGAGTTTTGTGCTTACCATTCGGTTGTCGTTAAGTGGTGCAAAATAGCCACTGTAGTTGCTACTTTTTACTCTAATGACAATTTTTTTTGTTTTTCAATTGCAATGGCAACAATGTTTGTGCTCTGCTTGGCAGCAACAAAGCTATATGCATATATTTAGTTATATATAGTTGCAGTTGCAGATACATTTACAATTCTTTCAGCCTACGTAAATGTATGAATACTATGCTCAAATTACTGTTTCACAACAGCAACAACAATAACAAAATGTGTTAAAATTGTGCGGCTTTCAGATACATTTGTATCTGCATATCTACCGCCCATGTAATAGACGTTTGCCGTTTCCGCTGCCAAACATTTCCGGCCCTTTGCGCATGCGCAGCGTTTCGACTTATTTATGCTTTCAAACCACAAACTGAATAACAAAAAAAAAAAAAAAATAGATAAATAAATAATAATGATAAAAACTTTATACAGCTATATACAGATGTTTATATATATATATATATATATATATATATATATAGATAGCTATATATAACAGAGAGCACCTCCATTAATGTATTTCAAGTGTCGACTTTTTAAGTGCGTATCTTGCAGATACTTTTACATACAACCACACACACACATAGGCTATAAACTTAATATTACATTTTATTATTATTTTTTTTCTGGTTATGGTTGTCGTTGTCGTTGTTGTTGTTGTTGTTGTTGCTATATTTTTTTACTATGTGTTGCCGTTTATTTATTGATGATTCTTACGCGTTCAGAATTTTTAAATCATAAAAGTTTTCTGCCTTTTTACGCTGCAGGTGATCATTTTTTTTTTTTTGTTTAACTGCCTGCCTCAATGATCATTCACAATATATATATATATATATACACACATTTACATATATGATCATTAACATAAACATCATTATCATCATCATCAGCATTACTAAATTATATTCCTTCTGTATGCTTGTCTCACATTCATCTGCAGCTCATAATTATCGCAATAAAAATTAAAATTTTTAAAGGGTTACTTTCCTCTAAAAGGTTTAACATAAAAATGCAACCACCCAATGCGAATGTTGCAACAATGAAACAGACTCCTTTTATGGCTAAAAGATGTATTGTTGCTTATATGCAAATGTATTTTATTGTATATCAAAACTTATCATTCAGTTATATATATATATAGATATATTCCTTATCAGCTTTAATATTGCATTGTTACTCATTTTGTTACTATGATTCACATTCTAAACTCAACCGCTACAGGTGCATAATTTTAATATATATGTATATATATATATATATAAAATATAAAATATAAAAAGAATTAAACAAGTTGCAACTGTATACTGCATTATAAATAACCCTTAACCGTTGTATATATACACACACATTCAACTACTTAAAGCTCTTTTTTGCTGCTGCCGCCAGCCGTCGGCTGCAGCAATTTATTTAAATTTTATCCTGATGAACTGAATGTTATATTTGGTATAAGATTTGTAAATTATATTCAAGCATTGATAATACTGAAATTTTTGACTAATTAGGAATGTATATTATTTGTGGGTGCAAGAAATTCTTCTTCCGCCTGTTACATTCTCTTGCATTAAAGGCAATTTAATTCCTTCTGATTTTACGCTTACGCTTTACGCTTTTACAAATTCTTTTGGTGGCAACGAACATTTTCACACACATTTTATATGTATATAAATATATATATATGTTCTACGTGTAATGAAAAAAAAAAATGATTCATTTTTTATATATTTATTTTATATACATTTCTCTTTGAAAAATTTTTAATTAAATGTCCTTCTGCAAACAAACTTAAAATCATTTAATTAAAACGTAAAATTCCATTTCAATGAATTCTGAAAAAAGAGCAAAAACTTTTCATTAATTTAAAATTATCAAATATTTATACAATTACATATTTGTATGCATATGTATGTATATATACATATATATACATATGCTGATAAATTTTTGAAAAATTAAATGAAATTAAAGTTAAGTGTTTCAAATTTTTTAATTAATTATATTCATATCTTTAATAGCTATATATATTTTAAATTTTTAAAGTATAATTATTCTATATTTTTAATAAAATTTAAGTTTCGACTAAAAATAAAACCAGTTATCCTTATTTCATATAAGTTCAAGCAAAATTAGCATCTTTATTTCTTTTGTCGTCAGATTTAGAAATGTATACGTATACACACAGGCACTTGAATTTAATCCTATTTGAATACTTATACACACGCAAACACACACAGAGAGAGAATGAGATAGAAGTATCACATCATTTGCTGTGCCCCATAGACCTTTCCTGTACTCATTTGCGAGGGGTCCAACTGAATTCAAGCGGTCGCCTTAATTCCAACTGTTTCCTGTCATTCAAAGCGCTCGGCAAGTTGATGCAAGTTAAACAATCAGATAACAACACATACTAAAGAATTAAATACAAATATATATGTGTAGATATATATATATATATATATATATATATATGGAGGTTTCCTGGGTTTTGGTTTTGGGGCAAGAGTTGCGGGTACTCTGTGTATCTTGCAACATGTGGAAAAATCATTAGACTAAAATATTATGTTGCACAGGAAACTAACCAAATGCATTGCAACAAATTTAATGGTGATTTAATGAGTATTATAAATATTATTAATAATTTAAGTTTTATTATTATGATTCTTATTATTCTTATATATAAGCAAATAATTGCCGTAAAATTGTATTGGGGCTTTAATTACATTGAATTGCCCTGTCTTGATTACCTCTAACTCAATTCAATATGTTCCTCTTTCTTTTTTTTTTTTTAATTATTTTATTTTATTTTTATATATCTTTCCTCCTCTTTTGTATGTTTTTATTGACGCCGCCAGATATGCAACAATCTTGGCATTCGATGTTAAAGTGGAACGCGAAGCACAGGAAATGGCTGATTCTTTGGGTGTTAAAATCTTTCAAGCGGATATTATCTATCATTTGTTTGATAAGTTTACTGCATATAGGGAAGAATTAAAACAGAAGAAACGTGAAGAGTTCCGCTCTATAGCTGTCTTCCCATGCAAACTAAAGGTATGTTTTAAAATCTTATTCAATCCTTTCATATATTATTATAATATAATATAAATTAGTAATAGAAACAGTTTTATAAAATGCAAGTTGCTTAAATTAATTAATTCAGTTTTTTTTTTTTTTTTTTTGTTAATTAACTTTATTTATAGTTCATCATAATCATATATAGGTTTTTCTTTTATTATATATGTATTTTATCTGTGTTCAATATTTAACTAAGATCATAATGTAATTACCCCAAAAAACTGCAGGTGTAAAATGCAATCAAGTTGGCCTTTTGTGGTTACTTTAAATGCTTTCAACTCCAGCTGGGCACAGTTGTTGTTCTTCTGCTCTTCGTGTTCTGTTTCTTGTTACTCTTTTTGTTGTTGTTGTTGTTGTTGTTGTTGTTCTTCATCATCTGCTTCTTGGCTAATGATGCGTGCTAGCCAAGAAACGCCACTTGTACGTACAAACGATTAAAGCCTGTCCAAGCATCAAGCTAGCATCACGTCCACACTTCCTGCTCAAATAATGTTAAGAGCTGCATATTTGATTTATAGGTAATCATTAGCTTTGACTCAACTGGAGTCACCATCTGTGCTGTTGCTGCCTTTTGGTACACCCTGCTTAACCCTTTTTGCTAGTTTCTTAGCTTCTTCTAGTCTCTAGTTATCTTAGTTTCTCTGCTGTGTATCATTCCCCTACTCTTGTCTCCCACTGTGCTGTTAATTGGACATACTGTCTACAGCTGTTCAATGCACTTGGCCAGAACATGAGTTGGCCTTAAGCCTATCACACTGTTTGAATACTAGTTGCTGCTGCTGCTGCTGCAGCTGTTGCTGTTGCTGTTACTATTGTTATTGGTGTTGTTGCTTGATGATTACTATTTACTAGTGCTATTAGCTGGAATTTTAACTCCCACACTATAAAATGAAATATTATATAAATCCTTCTGAGTCTTGAACATTTTGATTAACTTTTCCACGCAATAATTTTTCTTTCATATTTACGCCCTCTTTCTTACTCCTTGTTACCCACTGATAAGCCTTACGCAAATTGAACAACATCTAAAGCATTCAAGCTCTGCAGCAGATGACTTTGATTCCATCTGTAGAAAACAACTCGTGTTATTATTATTATTTGTTTTTAATCACAAATTATCCCTGATTTATACTCACTTTTATTTAGCAAATGCTTTGCTTTTCAAAATAAATTTATATATATTTATATATATAATAATAATAGTATGCAGTAAGCTTCTACTTAGTTGCTTGTGCCACAAGCATTTGTTTCATTTTTGCATTCAATGGCATTTCTTTCTTTTTTTTTTTATTATTTATAAAGTCTACAGATAATGATAGAAAAACTTTATAAATATTATATAATTATAACAAATAACAATTTTAGATTTAAAATCATTTTTTTTTTATTTTTGAACATTTTTCTATAAATTCGTTAAAAACTTCTTGTATATTGGTAAAAAAATATTATGTATTAAGTATAAACTTAATTATTAAAATTTATT
Organism: Zygothrica quintamaculata; assembly: GCA_037044455.1. Taxonomy (NCBI): domain Eukaryota; kingdom Metazoa; phylum Arthropoda; class Insecta; order Diptera; family Drosophilidae; genus Zygothrica; species Zygothrica quintamaculata. Next base: position 74,707 of record JBAMBS010001178.1, read on the forward strand.
GATTATATAAATTTATATAAATATATTAAAGAGTAATAAAAGTAAATTATAAAGTGATTAATCAAACGAGAGTAAGAAGGGAGTATATTATTCTTGTATTTTATTTTTATAAATAATTTTTATATAGTAGTTTTGTATAGTACTTTTATATAGTATTATTGTAATTATTTAACTTATATTTTATGCTTATATTTATATTAATATATTCCTTTTTTTATTTATATTTTAGTTTTATATTTTATTTTCATATTTTATTTTTATATTTTATTTTTTATATTTTATTTTTATATTATTTTTTGAGATTATTTTTTATTAGTATTATTTGTTATTTTTATTTATTATTTTTTATTTATCTATTTCATTTTTTTTTTTTTTATTGTTTTTATTTATTTTTTTTTTAAATTTTTATTTTTATTTATTGTTATTATTTATTGTTATTATTTATTGTTATTATTTATTTATTATTATTATGTATTATTATTTTTTAATACATTAGATTATAAGGGTCAGAAATCTTAACGTGTTGGTTTTTATTAATAATAATAAAACAATTCTTTTTATTAAGTATGTGTATTTTTTAATTTACATTTTTAAATTTTTGTACGAAACAAAGACATAGAAAATTCAGAAAAAATAAAGAAAAATTTTACTTTTAGTTTTGGATAATTTATTTTTTATTACTTTAGAGTTACAAAAACTAATATTATGATATTAAAATTTTTTTTTAATTTATATCATACATATTTTCTCTATGCTCCTTAGTTATATATAAATATTTTATTCACAGATACTGCCACAATTCATATTCAACAGCCGTGATCCAATCGTTATGGGCATAATGGTAGAGAATGGAATAGTTAAAGTTGGTACGCCAATCTGTGTGCCCAGTAAAGAGGTAAGTCAGTAAATATTTATCTATTTTGCAAGTATATATATATTAAAATATACATAAGTATTTTTATATGAATCAATATATATATATATGTATGTATGTTTGTATGTATGTATGTATGTATGTATGTATGTATGTATGTATGTATGTATGTATGTATGATATGATATGATATGTATGTATGTATGTATGTATGTATGTATGTATGTCTGTCTGTCTGTCTGTCTGTCTGTCTGTCTGTATGTTAATGAATAACAAAAGGTTCATTCAATGGCCATCCATTGTAGATTCACACAATGTGTAAAATTCTTATAGACTCTTCTAACTATTCGCGACTTCGCATCGAGTACATACAATGAAAATCCTTGTTTTGGTTTTGGGTACGCATATGGAATAGGGACTGGTACTGGTATTGGAACTGGGACTGTTACTGGGACTAAAGCTCTTGAAAAGCGTGTCAAGTATCTAGATACAAAGTGTATGTACGTGTGTATGTCTGTGTGCGTGTGTGCTTAAGTATTGTCCCATCTTTATGAACTGCGTCATTGTGGCACGACTGATATTGCTTCTTTCTTCGAGGCTTTATTTCTTTCTTTTTTCTTTTTTTTTTTTTTGTTATTTTCATTTTCATTTTTGTTAATATTGACACAGGTGCGTGTTGTATTTATGTTTACCAATGCTCTTGTGATGCAATATATATATATAAATACATATATATATATATATATATATATATATATTTATAAATGTATTTATAACTGGATTGAACACTAAGGGAAATATATTTTTTATATATTATAACAACCCATGTAACATTTAGCTGCCTCCACTTTAATCGCATCAAATGATATTTAAGTGCTTTCATATATAGAGAAGCAGTTGAAATTGCATTATAAAGTAGCTATAGAAAAGGAAGAGAGAGAATAAATAAAAAACACTTATATAAGTATGTTTACTTGGGAATGCGAATGGGATGTTGAGGCTCAATTATTGTCCTTCCGTTTTTATTTTTTTTTTCTTTTCTTCTTTCTCCTTTTGTTGTTGCAGTTGTATATAGAAAGACACTCGTCACAATTTATGCGAAGACATGTCCTGTTTCCCGTCGTCAGCAACAGGCAGAGACAACAATAACTGTTTCCTCTTGCCGCAATAACAACAACAACTTGTATAGCTACTGCGCCAACGATCTTCTTGCTATATATATATATATATATATATAAGTATAAGTGTATATATATATATATATTTTTGCAAAGGGTTCGCCCCGTTTTGTTCTCAGTGCTTAACTTTTGCCAGCTATTCATATCACTTGGAGCTGTGCAGAGGAGAACAGATTGAAATTGGAATTAAAGTTGGAGCTATAGAGTTGGAGTCGATCGGTTGGATGGTCTCTGTCTCCCCATACAACCAACAAACAAACCAACTATCCATCCATCCATCCATCCATCCATCCATCCATCCATCCATCCGTCCATTCATCCATCCATCCATCCAGTGTGGCAATCTCTTAGTCTGGCTGGTTGGCTGCTTCATTGGCAATTATAACTTCCTCAATTATCCAGCAGAGCGCAGCTAAGCTGTGCGCTTCCCGTCATTCATCGTCATTCTTTTTAACATTTTCCTCTTCTATCTCGTTCTCTTTCTTTCTGTATCTCTCTCTGTCTCTCTTTGCAGCTCTTTCTAAAGTATATTAATACAGATTTTTGTTTTCATTCTTGCATCAAGACAAAAATACCCTACAACATTTTTTCAAAGCTCTTTAAACTGCTGTGTGTTTGATATTCTAACTATGTTTTTTCTATCTCTTTCTATATTTGCTGCTTTTTGCTTTTATATTTTTTCCATTTAAAATAAACCCTTTATATCAGCTTTTATTCTAAGCTTTAGTGCAGCTGTTTGGCTGCTGTGTGTAGCTCATTATCCAAGTCGTTAGAGCCACACACACTCTTTCTCTCATTCCCTCTCCCTCCATGTGTTTCTCTCTCTCTCTCTTGGTCCGTTAAAATCCCAATTCTAAAGCTTCAGAATATGTGAGCCCCCAATCAACATTACTTTGAATCTGCACGTTATATTTCTGCCCAAGAATTCCGAGGTTGTCGTTGTTGCTTTGTCGCCAATGTTGCCGGTTGTTGTTATTGTTGCTTTTGTTGTTCGTTCTCTCTGTGTGTGTGTGTGTGTGTGTGTGTGTGTGTATATATATAATTTTTTTTTTGTTTTCTTCTTGCGTTTCCCGCGCGATTTCCGCTGACTTTGATAGACTTAAGAAGGGGTCCAACTTCCTTTTGAAGCGGTTGCTGCGCGTGCGTGTCAGCCGGTCAGTTTTGTCTGCCAGATGGTCAGACCTCTGCTCTGCTCTGCCCCCTACTTGGCCTGCCATTGATTGCCTTTATTAATTATATAATTAAATCTGTAATGACAGTGGCTTAACCACTTGCTGTCCTCTTCAACAGCTACAGACTCTCAGCGCAAGTTTCAGTCTTAGCCCTTTTGTTTTATAAGCGCGTAATTGTTTATATATATATATATATATATATATATATATATATATCTTATACTTCGAATATTTCCGTTCTCATAGCAATTTTTAAGCAACTCTGCACCAACATAAAAAAATAAAACAAAAAAAAACAAAAAAATCACTTCCACTTACTAACTTAACCACTTCCCTTTTTTTGGTCTTTGACTTTTATTTATTTGTTCTTTGGTTAATGCAGTTCAACGTTTGGTCAACTGTTCACTTGATATGCTGCATACTTCAACCCCTAACCCCAGGTTAATTGGTGTACAATATGTCAGATATATTTAAGGTATACATATATGTATAAAAAGTGAGCTCCTCAAATTATTATAGACAACTTGTAATTTGAGTAGCAGCAAAGTTGATTTTGTTCTGCTGATGCCAAATAAGGGTAAAACTTTTGTTTTAATTAAAAATGAATTTACCTTCTCAATTTGACGTCAGTAAAAAGAATAAACATATATATATATATATACACACACACACACAAGCACACCCAAAAAGATAACCACTGGGTTTTCATATCCTGCGAACTGCCAATTTCAATTTGTTTGGAAGCCAAACAAACAAGCAGAGATTTCAAATGAAGTTTTACTTTTCGTACAAGTTTTTTTTTTATAATTAAGTATATTAAAAACTTAAAGTAAATAAAAAATTAAAAGATTTTATGTTATCATTTAATTTTCTCTAAGATCTTAAGTTTGTATAGATTCATCTTATCAAAATAAACGCCTCATTTTTAGTTTTCATACAAATATCACAGATTATTTGTTCCGTATTGATTTTATTTTATTGAGCTTAATTAGAAAACTTATAAATATAAATTAAAATAATTTTAATTCAATTTAAATCAAATTTCACAGAGTATTTATTATTCATTATAAGATTTTCATAAAGAAAATTCTTTTTTATTTTTTTTGCTTTGCCATTTCAAAAAGCAAACGGAAGTTGGAGGCGTTGCTCAGCGCCAAATCTGACAATCACTTGACATATGGTGTATATATATGTATTTATCTACAACAACTAATTTATATAGTATATACATTCAATGAGTGTGTGTGTGTGTGTGTTTTTTTGTGTATGAGTAGCTAATAGTCTTGTTGACTTCTTAGAGACGTTTATTAAAACGGTTCAAACTGAAGACCAAAGAGCACAAACTAGAGACCATAGATTGTAGCTTGAGTAGATTCTGTGTAGCCTGTAGAAGCGTAGAAAGCGTTGAAGAAACAGAAATTTTTATAAATCCTGACATGTGGCTGTTACTTGTATACCTCACTTCAATTTAAGTACTCTTGGTATCTCGTATCGCTGAAGGAGGTAGTTTTGCATGTTTTCCTTTTGAGTTTTTGTATCTCTTTGTTTATGTTGCTGCTGCAGTTACCCGTCAAGCGGGCTACTGTCCGGTATGTGGCCACATATTATACCCTGTAAGTTATCAACAATTGTGTTAGGAAGTATTATATGCCTAAATAGATGAACAATAAACTAGCAATTAAAAGAGCATCGTATAAATATATAGAAGATTTCATCTTTTAAATACTATTTAAATTGAAAGCTATTTAAAACTAAACAAAATCATAACAAAAATTAATAATAGATTGAAACTCGACCCTAGCATCACCTAATAAGTTGCATAAATGAAGCTGTTAGGTTCTCTTAGATAAGTTTTTGATTACAGTCTTTTTTAGTTAGAATTATTATTAAGTTAACTAAAAATAAGGGTTTTTGGTTTTATTAAAAGTATAAGTTTATTTTTTATATTATTATATAAAGTTATTTATTCTTAAATATATATATATATATATGTACAATAAAATATTTGGTGATCCTATTAGTATTTATTTTTCATTTATTTTTATATTTTTAAATTTTTTTTCATTATATAATTTATATTTTATTATATTATATTTTATAATATATATTTTATTATATTTCATAATTTTTTAATGTTATATTTTATTTAGTATACGTTATATATTTAAAATAATAAAAATGTGCAAATGATTTATTATTTTATTTTAAATTTACAATTGAATAAAATAAATTCTATTTATTTCAAAATATTTAAGACTGTAAAATAAATTTTTAAACCAAAAATATAATAGTAAAAAAAAAATACATACATAAAAAATTAAGAATATATAAAATATAATAAATAATATTTTAAACTTTGGATTTTTATTTATTTATTAAGATTGACTTACACTTGTTTATGCATAGGGTATTTTATAGTCATTAACTCAATGCATATGCAATTTTCCACTTGTTGTTGCTAGACGGTTGTTGGTTGTTGTTTGTTGCAGGTTGCTGGTTGCAATAGAGCAACCGGAGGGATCGAAGTGGCGATCGATATCTTTAATAATTTCATTCATGCCCCGAGTTAGTGTGTGTTGTATTTGGTGTTGCCAATGCTGATACACTCATACACAGACATATTCAATACCTTCATACTCATTTATTCAATACTCATACTCAAACGATTGTATGAGTACGTGTACAAGTGCTGTTCGACCGGAAATGAAAGCTTATTCAACTGCTGCTGGTTTTTCTTTCTCTCTCTCTCTCTCTCTCTCTCTCTCTCTCTATCTCCCTCTCCTTCACTCTTTCTCTTTTTAATTCTTTTTTTTTTTAGTTTTTTTTTGTTAATTAAAAGCCGTCGGGGCTTTTGCCGCTTAGGATGAGTTTTGATTACTTTGTTGTGGCTATACGTTATATAGGGAATATAAGGGGTATAGTATTACGGGGGTGTGTAGCGAAAGGTACATAAAAAGTATACATAGAAGTCTATAAATGGATATATCGAGAAGTATACAAGGTATATACGGAGCCAAGCGAGTGATATATTAAAGCCATATATAGAAGTATATAGATAGCTGTATGTAATGGTTAATAGAGAGTTATACAGCGGTCCATGCAAAGATGTATATAGATTACTATGAATAGGTACATCGGGCGGTATATAGAGTAATATATAGAGAAGTATTTTGATAGTAATAGAAAGTTTTATCAAAGGTTATTCAGAGAGATATAGAAAGTACTATAAAGTTATATAGTATATAGATTTGATGTGACTAAAGGATAGGATTTAAAGAGAGTATAAATTGATATGTATATCGTATACGTATATATATATATATATATATATATGTATCGTATATATATACGATATATATATGTATATGAAAGCTTTATCATTAAGTATAACCAGAAAATTTTCATTCACTTATCTTAAGCGGAAATCGTTAAACTTTAAGTACACAAGTTGAACATATACTAAGTACCAGATGATTGTATTTTATATAGCTCTCAACTGACTAAGATAGACCATTATTTTATACATGTATAAGTGTATGTAAGTATATGTGTATATACCTATCTACTCTTGTGTTCCGCTCTAATTCCACATTTCCTTGCAGAACTTTTTTGTTTTCTTTTTTCCTCTTTATAAATCACACAAATACTTGAAGTATTTTTTTTTTGTTTTTTTTGTTTTTGTTTTATATCAGATTATCGCTTATGGAATACTTTTCATACAATTGAAATTCTAGAATAAGAATTGTATTTTATTTTCTGTGGAAATGCATTGCGTTGCGACTATTGTGAATGGATTTTTTTTTCTTTTTGTTATTATTATTATTTTATTTCTTTTTTTATTTTTTGTCTATCAATGAGAAACTGCGTCACATTTGCTTGGGGGATTTGCTCAGAATTTAAATATGCTGCGATGTGAGTACTTCGTGTGCGACAAAGGAGTACTTTGAGCATTGTGTCAACAATGGAAGTGACACCAACAACAGCAATACAAACAGCAGCAGCAGCAGCAGCAAAAAAAAAATAAAAAAATACAAATAAAGCGATAGAAAACAGCGTTAAGAGTCGGAAGAAGTAATTAAATGAAAGAAAAAATGAAAAAAATATGTGTAGGTGATTGTAGAAGTTGCAGCTGAGGCGCTACGGAAGCGGATTGCATTTAAAAGTAACAGCAGATGCGGGCTGCAATTTGATAGATAGTAGCAACAGCAATAACAACAGCAACTGCCACAGAACGGAAGCAGCAGAGCTGGCAGAGTTAGTAGCAGAGACGGTTGTGGCGGCGGTGGCAGAGCGGATGTGAATGCTTCCGCACGTACATGCGCATATATATACACATATACTCATACACACATACATACATAGATTACAAACACATAGAAAGCTGGAATGAACAACAGCAGTAAAAGATAGCAAAATGAGGTAGCCGCTTCAAATTTAAGTAAGCACTTGAAAGTATGTGCTGACGTCGACAGTTCAAAATATGTGTGTGTGCGTGTGTGTGTGTATGTGTGTGCCAGCGGGGTGTTGGTTGTTGCAAGTCGGAAGTGAATAAATGAAAACAATAAGCAAAAAAGAGTAAAAGAAATGGAAAGGTCTAAAGACTGAAAGAGATTGAGTGAGAAAAAAGAGATTTAACTAAAAGCGGAAGTTCTTTAGAAACCTTCTTCCGATCCAAGACAGGGCAGGTGTTTCAGCTAAAGCGGAAGTTTTTTTTTCTTTTAAAGGATAGGAAATTTTATAAGTGCCATTTTTATGAATGAATTTGCCACCCGCTGCTGCAATACAATTTCTGGTTAAGTTTACCATAATTGTTTCATTAATTCCCTGCCGTTTATCATAAAATATATAAATATATATAAATATGTGTCTCTGTATGTTTATTCATATTTTAATATATTCGTTTTTATAGTGAAATCTTTCCAAATGTGTGCGTATGCGTGTGCGTGCGTGTATGTGTAATTGTGTGGGCGACGCCAAAAGCAATAGCACAAACCCAATGTGCCGCACGTATCTAGAAAGAAATAAGAAAAAATTATTTATACATAAAAAACACTTTAGTCTCCAGGGAATGATCAATACTTAAATGCCCTGTAGCCCCTACAATCAGATTATATATACAACTATTAAGTTAATATCCTACTTAACACAATCTTCAATTATATAACATTGTGGTCAACTAAATATATTAAATACATATATGTTTATTAATGTCGGAAATATTATTTTTCTTTAACACTTTAAATAAGATTTTTCAAATATTTATTATTTATTATACTTTTTATTTTATTTATTATTATTTTTTTAAATTTTATTTATTTAATTTTTTTTTTATAAATTTTTATTTTATTTTATTATTATTTTTTATTTATTTCTCTTAAATAAGTTTTCTGCAAAGCTTTAAATATAATAATTATAATATATATTTTAAATAACTAACATATCATTTTTTCTGATATTTATATAATTATTTTAATTATTATTTTTTAATTATATAACTATTAAGTTAATTTTATTTTTTTAAAGTTTTGTTTTCTTATTTAACTCTTTATTTTATTTTACTAAATAGTTTTTATTATATTTGGATTTTAATTTATTTTAAATGAAAAATTCGTTTTTTATTTTTATTTTTACTTATTTTTTATTTATTATTATTATTTATTATTATTATTTATTATTATTATTTACTATTTTTATTATTAATTAATTAATTTATTTATTTATATTATTTATTTATTTTTTTATTGTGTTATATTTTATTAAAATAAAATAAAATTACATCATTTTATTTCCTTTATATTATATAATTCCTTTTTAATTTTGTAAATAAAAAATTGTATATAATTTAAATTTTTAATTCCCAAATTATAAATAAAAATCACAAAATTATTATACAAATACTTTTAATAATAAAATTTGAAATAATCTATAAAGATTTGGAAAATTATAGAAATTATTTGTTTTGTTTTATTTTATTTACATTATTTTTTTATTATTATTTTATTAAATATATTATTTTTTTATTATTTTATTAAAATAATTTTTTTTTTTATTATTTTATTGAAATTAAATTCTTCTGATTTCCTGTTTAAGAATATTTATATAATTATATTTATCATATATATATATATATATATATATATATATATGCTGAAATCTTCAGTAATTTCATAATGTTTGCCTAGAAATTCATTATCGTTGGATATCTTCTATAATTTAACATATATATCTATAGTATTAATATTTGCTCTAATATTCTATTATACCCTATTTACATACTATTTGTTGTTAATGGAGGGTATAATAAAGCATATAATGTAAAATAGAGCAAACAGACCATAAAATCAACACCAACACCAACACTAACAATACGAAGACTAACACTAATACAAACACTAAAACAAACAATCGTATATACAACAATGGGCCCATGAATGAAATCTACGCTAATAGAAACTATAAAAACAAGTTTTGAAATAGATTCACACATCGGATATTATATATATATATATATATATATATATATATATACCTCGATATATGGATCTACTTATGGATATACATATATATAAAAACTGCCAAAATATCTATATATATTTGTATATATTTATATTAATCTAAAACGATTTTTAGATTTTCACTTAAGTTAAACATTTTGCACGTAACTGTAAGTGGATCTTAGTCTATATATATTTATCGGTATGTGTATCTGTATATTTTTGTGTGTATGTATTGAAATGTATGTGTATCTATAGTTATATATTTGAATTTGTTTCTGTATCTGTAGCTATAGCCATAGTCTCATTCGCTATCGTTTCATTCATAAAAATGCTTATTTCCTGTTGTTTGGCTAGGCGACCGCCTAGAGCGCTTCATGTTTCGAGTGTAGTTTGCACAGTCATAAAAAAAAACAGACACACACACACACACACAAACACATTTTAAACACAGACACACACATACAGCAGCAACACACATGCCGAAAGTCATCAGCCTAGCGATAAGATAATAAAATCCGCTTAGATACGCGTTTTTTTTTTTTTTTGTATTTTTTGCACTCTGTTTTTCTCGTCTTGTCTGTTTTTGTATCTATATCTGGTAAATACCTAAATATACTTTTATATGCATATATATATATATATATAAATTTATATATTTATGTGTATGCCTATATACATACACACATATTTATTTTACTATGAAAATGAATAGCAACAACAAAAGAAATTAGCGTAATTAGCAAATTACTCGCCATATTTTTTCTTTTCTTTCATTTTCGTTTTTGTTTTTGTTTTCGTTTTTTTTTTTATTGTTTTTTCTGTATTTTCTGTTTTTGTTTTTGTTTCATTTTGTGGCTTGAAATTGACGTCGTCGTCGTCGTTGTCGTGTTCCTGTTGTTGTTATTGTCTTTGTTGTTTTATCAGTTCTCTGGTCAGTCGCTTGGTCAGTTGGTCGCCTTCAGTTTCTTGGCCGGATATGCTGAATTTGCACAAAAGGCGGAAAATCGCATAAATACTTATTTGTTGGAGCAAAGCGTTCATTTTACTTTTTGTGCTTTTTCTTTTTTTTGGTTTTTGTTTTTTTAGCCCCTTTGCCTTTTTGTAAAAAAGAAGCAAAGCGGAGCTATTGGAAATGTGCAAAATCCAAAAGTATGTAACAGATAGAAATAATCATCGGAGACCCCATAAAGTATATAAATTCTGAATCAGGACGACAAGACGAGTTGATCTAGCCTTGTCCGTCCGTCCGTCCGTCCGTCCGTCCGTCTGTCCGTCTGTCCGTCTGTCTGTCTGTCTGTCTGTCTGTCTGTCTGTCTGTCTGTCTGTCTGTCTGTCTGTCTGTCTGTCTGTCTGTCTGTCTGTCTGTCTGTCTGTCCGTCTGTCCGTCTGTATGAATGCTGTTTCTCAGAGACTATAAGATCTAGAGCAACCAAACTTAAAATCTAGATTCGTTATGTTCATAGGTTATACGATTTTTTTTTTGATTTTTGAATTTCCTCCCCTGACCCCCGCAATTCGAAAAAAACGATTATTAAACACAATTTTCAACTTATCCAATTTATTTTTGGCACACATCATAATTAGACCACTCTTGATCCATGTTGTGAATCTGGGTAAGATCGATCAAAAATCTCGGAAGTTATAGATCAACAAAAGTGGCGTTATGGGCCCCGGGGTGGTATAGTAGTGCGCGCAAAATAAGAGCTAGAGCAACGAAATCTGGAACGTAAATTTGTTATGTTCGTACGCTATACGAGTTTTCGATTATAAGGTACAATTTTTAACCGATCAAATTTCTTTTTCGCACACATATTAAGTAGACTATTATTCATCTACGTTGTGAATTTCGTTAAAATTTAACAATAAATACGGAAGTTATACAACATTAAGTACCGCGCTATAGAGCGTGTGGGGCTAAAAGGTGCGCGCAATGGCTAAGTACGTGCAGAACTGTCTATATGTATGAGTATGTGTGTGTATGGCTGTATATCTAGGCAAAGGGGCTCTCGTAGTCGGGTACACTCGACTACAGACTTCTTACTTGTTTTTCCTCATTTTGTTCTTGTTTTCTTCAATCATTTTTGTTTTTCTTGTGTGCTTTTACACGGGCTCCCAAAAATAAATATACTTAATTGACGTTTGTTAATCGAAACGAAAGATGAAGCGCGTGCACAACGTAGACATAATTGCATTGCATGCCAGAATGATAAATACATACAAATATCATACAATACAATACAATACAACATATTTATATATATATATATATATATATCTCTGTGGGTTGTCACCCACAATATGCCATAAAGGGCTGCTGACAGTTTGTCTGGCAAAACTGGTCCGTTTGGTTGTCATGTGGCCAATTAGTGTAAAACTCAAGCGTCGTCATAGAACAACTTGTATGGGTGTATTTGTCTATGTGTGTGTGTGTATGCGTGTGTGTATGTGTCTCTTTAAATGTGTATATGTGTGGGGGTAACTAAACTAGTTGTATAAACAGCATTAGAGATGTATCTTTTTGTGGTGGGGAGTTACAATTTGTGTTGTGTCCACTGCATAAAAAAATATAGTTGCTAGATTTTTTTTAGATTATTTTATTTTTTACTTTCAGAGATGAGTTATTAACCCACACAAACACGCACACATACACAGACAGAGACACAGACACATATACTCAAAGTCTATTTACGAACATAAGTATTTGTTTCATTGCATTTGTATCTCTTTTAAAGATTTATCTAATTGCCTCTTCTAATAAGCATTAGACTTAACAAAGATTTCTTCTCTGAAGAATTTTATTTTTTTTTCTGATTTTTGTAATTTGTTTTTTTTTGGCAAAAAATTGCATGTTTTTTTAACTATTTTTACTAGTACTTTTAGTAATATTTCCACTTCTACTTCCAGTACTACTTTGAGTACTATTTCAATAAGTACTTCTAGTACTACTTCTATATCTACTTCTACTACTGCACCTAGTACTACTCTTAGTACCATTTATATTACTAATTGTAGGGCTACTTTTACTACTATTTGAAAGCTTCATTCCAATTAAATATCTTGCAGCTAATAGCATTATATATAAACATAGCATTTATTCAAATTGAAAAGAACTCTTGTTCAGATTGAGCATCCTTTTGTTTGCTTTCCTTTGAATTTATTTTACATTCTTGTTTATATATTTTTTTTGTTTCTCTATTTGTTAACATTGTTAAGAGGCTTATAACTATTGTAAGATATATAGTATATATAGATATATAGTATGTATGTAATATAAGCTAAGGAAATGCTGCATTCAATTGCAATAAACTTTTATTTGATTTCCCCAATTGAGAGAATAACTGGCCAGTTTTATAATTGGACTATTCTGCTAACAACTCTTTAAGCGAAAGAGCAAAATAAATATAATCTAAATATTAGCCAAGTGCAGAACCATTAAAAGCTGATTAAAAACAATTTTTTTTTTATTTTTGTTTTTTATTTGTTTTTTGTGGCGGATGGGGAAAAACCTTGGACTAGAACTGAATTGCAGAATGGCAATGAAATTAAAGTTTGGTTACCTTCAATATAAATATATATATATACAATATATATTGGTATACATATATATAGATCAAATTATGCTGAATCACTTCCTAGATTGTTTAATCAGTCACTCACTCAGTTAGTCAATAAGTCAATTAGTCATTTAGTCTGCGTGTGTAAAAAGATCGTCAATCAATAAAAATTGCAATTGATACTTTGAGCGCTTATCAGTTACTTTTGCAGTTGCTTATCAATGAATTACTCTATACCTATACCTTTACCTATATATGTGTAGACAAATATATGTATACATATAAGTCGCTGTACTATGCAATAAAATATAATATATATATATATATATTACTTTATGTGTTTCATTTCATTCATAATTGTTTTGTACTTGGATCGTTTTTTGCCTGATAAATGTGTATCTATAAGTGTTTCCGATTTGATTAAAAAAAAAAAAACAGAAACGTAATAACACTAAATGTATATTCATATGTATATTTACATAATATATATATACCTATACACACATACACATATGTATAAATAGAAATCCTGTTGTGCACTCTATGCTATGCACCCACCTGAGCTACTACTTAAATTTCGATGCCCACTAACTTCCTGTGTGTGTTGTATGAAAGAAAGAAAGACTTTTGTGTTAGCCTCCTACGAGCTTTTCATGTATGTTTCTAGTTGTTGTTGATCATGATGATGTTGATGATGTTTCTGTGATGTTGCTGATGATGATGATGGTTATATGAAGAGAATGTGGGCGTTCCTGCATTCAACGGATGCTAATGAGCATGACTAAACATATGGCCGTTAGCTGGGAACATGTTGCTCTATCTACCTACATATCTCCTATTCCACCTTCACTTCCACCTTCACCACTTTTTCTCTACACAACATTGGCCCTCAACACATTTAAATAGGTGTTGGCATAGTTACTGCCGACAACAGCCCTAAGTCTAATGCCGAGGCGTTGCAGATGAGCTGCAATACCAGTTGCAACCACAATATGGTTCAATTTCATTTAATCCAAGCAAGCTTGAAAAAAGCCACAAATAAAAAAAGAAAATATAACAAGCAAAGTGATTTTCTTTCAACTCTCTTTTCCAGGAATAAGTTTCCATTCAATTGTATTATATTAACAAAGAAATGAATAACACAATTTTCATTCAATCAATTTACATTCACAATTTATCTTAGAACTTTACATATTGAAACTTAAATTTCGTCAATTTGCTCTATTTTTTTATGTGAATATTTTTTTTAATTAATACTTAATTTATATTTTTTTATACCTAACTTCAATATATTTATATTAAATTTCTATATTTTTTTTGCATAATTTATATATTATTATATTTATTGTATGTATTTGTATATATTTGTTTATTTAAACTATATATTTTTATATATATTTAAATTATAATATTTTTTTTATTTATTCATATATTATTAATTTATTTTTTTTTTTGCTATATTTATATTTTTATATAAATAAACTATATATTTTGTTTTATCTTTATAAGTTTCTTTATATTTTGTTTATTTTTATTATTCTTATTTTTTAATTCTTATTAAGCTTTTTAATGCAGATTTTTATTTAATTTTTATATTTATTTATTTATATATATATATATGTATATTTTTTTTTTTGTGTTCTTTATTGTTATTTATTACTGTTTTCATTTTTAAGGATTCATTTAAGTTCCAGTCGAATATTTGTGTAGATTGACAGGCCGCAGAGCTTCCTTTAAGCGTTTGATAAAGAAGTAAAGATTTCAAGAGTAATTCTTAAGAGTTTCTTCTGTCTACTTTATTGTAGTCTTCTTTTTTGCAGCTTTTCTGTAAATGAAACCTTATATTTTTTTTTTTTCTATTTCTATATTCATTTTGATGACGTTGCCAAAAAATGTTAGCGTTCTGATTAAAGCTAAAACTAAGCTCGTTTCACAGATGATTTTTAGCTGTCTCTGTATATATTAATATATATAAATATATATATATGTATATATAAAATGTGTATGTGTGTCTGTATTTACACTGGGTTTCCTCTGACGGATGTCGCAAATTTTGGCACTCTGATTTGTCTGTACATGACACAAACGCAACCACAATCACACATACTCACAAAAATATACATCGATTATATATATATATATATATATATATAGATATAGATATATATATATATATAATATAAAATATATATATGTCTGTTTGTATGTTTGTGTTGAAATGCCGTAATTCTCTCAGCCGGCAGCTAATTTAGTGTTTCCTGCTGACAACTGCAGTTTAAGCTTCAAAGACAAAGCATACCACAGACAGATAAAGAAAGAAACAGACATAACAGAATCAGATATGTATATATATATATATATATATATATACGTATAAAAAGGCAGAGAGAAAGGGAAACATAGAAAGAGGTAAAGCAAACATAGACGGGGAACAGAAAATGGAAAATGAAATTGAATATAATATTGCCAGTAAAAAGTTTATCAATTTTATTTTTATTTCTCTATTTTTTACCTATTGGCAAATTTCTTTTGATAAACGACTATATCAAAAAAAAAAAAAAAAGAAGAAGAAGAAGAAGAATATATAAAATGTAAAGAGAAAAAATAACCAAATATATATATAAATTCTAATATGTCTCATAAATTGTAGAATAATTTGTGATTCTGTTGCTTATTTTTTTTCTTTGCTTTTCCTTTCTTTTCTTTTCTTTATTTTTCTTTTAAACATATGTAGAAGGCAGGCAACGTCTTGTTGTTGTTGTTGTTGTTGTTGTTGTTGTTGTTATTCTTGTATGAAAATAGACGACATCCGGTCTGTACAAAAAATATAAATCATATTTTTAGATAAACGTTGATACACACACAAACACACATCGTATATATAAACACACACACACACAGAGTGTAAAATAGGAACTTGCTGTTGTATAGCAAAAAGTCGACATAAAGAAATAAAATATAAATAAAAAATTAAAACCTATAGATTAAGTAATATTTAGTGGGCTATTTAATGGCATATGGATATTGATATAAATTTAACCAAAGGATTTTCTAGTTTAAGGACATGAAGCCCATGATCTAAAGACCTAACTTGTAACATATTTTGCATGTAAATTTTCTCATACAACTTTCATACGAATATTATCAATCATTGATGAATATATTTAGGTGGATGAATGAGTATAAAAAGAGAGAGCGAAAGAGAGAGACAGAGCGAGAAAGATAAAAATTAAATTAAACAACTTTTCTGCATCAATGAAAGTTGTTGCTTTAAATTGATACAGAAATAGTTTATTTTGGCATTTTCTTCAGTTTGTATAGTATTTTGTGCTTAATATATATATATATATATATATTAATATATGTGCTGTTGATCATCTATAGCTATTTTAGTATATATATTAAAAATTATATACATATATATATTTAACACCTGCTATCATTGTGGCTATGAAGCAGCAAACAACATCTAAAAAAAATGAAGAAGAACAGCAACACAACAACAAATTGTTGCAAAATGTTAAAAGAGAAAAAAAAATTGTGTGGAAATGGAAATAAATTAACACATTTAATGAAAATTCGACGACCGTTGAACGCCGTGCGCCGAGCACCAAACTGAAAACTGAAAACGGAGCGTATGAGTAATCAACGACAGGAAATGGTGACAAATGCGACCAGCAATAACACACTTTGCGCCTCTCTCACACACACAACACTCTGTTTCTCTCTCTCTCTCTGTGTGTGTGTGTGTTTATTTCCCTATGTATGTAAATGTGTTGTAGCTATTTGCACCGATAGCAACAAGCCAAAAAAAAAAAAAAAAAAAACGACAAAAAACAAAAAAAAAAGAAAAAAATTTCAATAATTTATTTGGTTTGAATGAAATACGAACGAAGCGAACGTCGACGTGGCCGCCATTGGGGCGCCCACAGGAAACGTTGACGCTGACGTCTCTGTCGATGCCAGCGTTGGGTTGGCAACAGTTTCCTGTGTTTAATTTGTTGTTGTTGTTGTTGGTTGTTGTTGTTGTTGTTGTTGTTGTTGTTGTTGTCGTTGTCGTTGTTGAGTGCAAACGAGTTACGACAACAAACATATTACTATTTGGTTCAATGACTTTGCCCAGCGATAGAGTGGCAGCGACTCGCGTCGCAACGCAGCGCCTTGACTTGCCATGCCTTGCCTTGCCTTGCCATGCCTTGTCATGCCTTGTCTTACTTTACCCCAACACCAGCACCCTAGCCTTAGTGTCAGTGCCAGTGCCAGTACCAGTACCAGTACTAGTTTCTCTATACACGCCCCCACCCTTCGTACACAGTCTTTTGCAGTATGCTTGGTGGGGGCGTTATCTAACCCACTGTAAACACCCATTTAGCCAAAACACCCACAAGCTATCGTTTATCAGTTGTGTCGCAGTGGCAAATATGTGTTAAGGAAGTGCTCAACACACACACACGCACACACACACACACGCACACACGCACACACACACACATACACACACACACACTCTAAGACATACAGCATATATACAAAATTTATTGATAAGACATTAAAAGAATTTTCAGTTTTTCTTTATTTTTTATTTACTTTTCCTTTGTTTTATTTTGAACCTTTGGTTGCAACTTGCAACATGCTGCTATATTATCATATTACGACAATAATTTTAGCCATTAAACTTTAACTTGCAACATTACTATATAACTATTATTCATTACATATAATACGTCTTTATATTGACTTTTATCTTTATAGTTTGTGGACATTGGTATTGTGACCTCCATTGAGTCGAATCACAAGCAAATTGAATTTGCACGAAAAGGTCAAGAGATTTGCCTAAAAATTGAGCCAATTCCCGGCGAGTCACCAAAAATGTTTGGACGTCATTTTGAAGCCGATGATATGCTTGTTAGCAAGGTAAGTTTATAACTGTTTTTAATATATATCTATATTTAACTGATTTATCTATATATATCAGTTAAAAATCCACAAAGCTTTACGCAAATTGCAATATGTAACAGAGGGTGTACCCGACTACGTACAGTCCCATACCCACAAATATACACACATAGTCACGGTTCTAGACGCACTGCAAGCAGTTGCGCGCTCCTTTTAGCCCAAGAATATATAAACTTTTTAGGGTCTCAGTGGATTATATCTATCTGTTACATATTTTTAGATTTTGCACCTTTCTATTAGCTCCCTTTTAGCCTTTTTTAAAGTCAAACTAGCTAAATATTTGACAAAAAAAAAATGTTTCAAATTGAGTAAAATAGTTGGTGTTATATGTACTTAATGTTGAATATGATGCATTTAATGAGTTTTTACTGTACCTACATATATTTTTAGCTCCTTTGCCTTTTTGTAAAAAAAGAAGCAAAGCGGAGCTATTGGAAATATGCAAAATCCAAAAGTATGTAACACATAGAAATAATCATCGGAGACCCCATAAAGTATATATATTCTGAATCAGGACGACAAGACGAGTTGATCTAGCCCTGTCCGTCTGTCTGTCCGTCCGTCCGTATGAACGCCTGTTTCTCAGAGACTATAAGAGCTAGCGCAACCAAACTTGAAATCTAGATTCGTTATGTTCGTACGCTATATAAGTTTGTTTTTGATTTTTCAATTTCCTCCCCTGACCCCCGCAATTCGAAAAAATCGATTATTAAACACAATTTTCAACCGATCAAATTTATTGGCACACATCATAATTAGACCACTCTTGATCCATGTTGTGAATCTGGGTAAGATTGATCAAAAATCTCGGAAGTTATACATCATTAAAAGTGGCATTATGGGCCCCGGGGGGGTATAGTAGTGCGCGCAAAATAAGAGCTAGAGCAATGAAATTTGGAACGTTAATTTGTTATGTTCGTACGCTATACGAGTTTGTTTTAGATTTTCGAATTTCCTTCCCTGACCCCCGCAATTTGAAAAAATCGATTTTCAGATACAATTTTTTACCGATCAAATTTTCTTTTACGCACACATATTAACTAGACCATTTTTCATCTACGTTGTGAATTTCGTTCAAATTGAACAATAAACACGGAAGTTATACAACATTAAGTACCGCGATATAGAGCGTGGGGGGCTAAAAGGTGCGCGCAATGGCTAAGTACGTGCAGAACTGTGTGTATGTATGAGTATGTGTGTTTATGGCTGTATATGTAGGCAAAGGGGCTCTCGTAGTCGGGTACACTCGACTACAGACTTCTTACTTGTTATTTATATGTAAACCCAGCTATTGCATATAATTATTACTTCAACGAACTTTGAGCTGTCTTTATACATTTCTCTGCTATTCAGGTTCAGATGTACTAGGTTTCACTGTACTTATTATTAATTTTAAAGCGCACTAATAAAACATTCCCTTATTATAGTAGGTTAAATTGAATATAATGAATTCTATATAACTTTGACTATTGCCATGAGGCAAGCAAAAGGACTAAATTTCAGTTGCATAATGTTGAGCATATATATATATATATATATATATATATATATGGTCAACATTATATATATATATATATATGCTCAACATTATGCAACTATATATATATATATATATATATATATATATCTGTTCTATGCATATATGTATGCATATGATATGCGTGCAACTACAGTGAATACTCGCTTGGAAGATCGTTGAGCAGCAGATTTATATACAACAGATTTATATGAAACAACAAATTTAAAACTACCTAGTGTATTCTTATAATAGCTGTTCATTAGTAGAGGTCTTACTGTATGCATGTGCATAGACCTCGGGTTATATAATTATGCTGCACAGCAGCTACACATTGAAGCCTTATTTATAACTCTACTCAGATATCAAAATTGCCATAACGATATGAACTTTAGCCATGTATATATGTATGTGTACATATATAAATTCTGTATATATGTATTTGTTTGTATAGAAGATAGATTCAATTTTGACCTTTTATGAAAATCACTAATTAATTCTCTAATTATCACATATCAAGGCAGCAGATAAACCATAGTTGGTCATTTGTTTATTTCTCTATTCATTTTTAGTTGCATATCTAATGTATGTATATGTGGGTGGGGGCGGGCCGGTATGTTTGTGTTTGTGGGTGTTTTGATGTTATTCGCGTGGATAATGGCAAGAGGCGAGGGGCAAGAATGTGTTAAGCCACAATGACGCAATGACTTGTAAGCTAGAAAAGCAAGTGAAGCATTGCGTATTGCCAATTTTCTTCATAACTATAAGTGTGTGTTTGTGTGGTGTGTTTGTATTTGCTTGTATGTGCTTGTATGTGCTTGTATGTGCCTCGTGTGTGTGATGTGTTAGTTATATATTGTGGTTAATTTGGAGTATGTAACTCAATGTCAAACACAGCAGTCTAGTGTGCATTTCCACTTGATTATAATTAAAATAATTATATAGCTCATTTAATATATATATACATATACCTATACACAAATACATATATACACATAAACACAGATACACATATACATATATATATATATATATGTATAAATATAAACCTTTGATAATGTGTTAACTAAAGCATTGCATAAGTAAACTGCATTTGACATAAAGCAAAGAGAGTGCAGGCACATATAGACCACATTGCAAATTGGTTTTGCCTTTCACTAAAATGGAATGCAGTCAAGACTATTTGAAACAGGATATAAACCAAATTTGATGGTAATTAGAATCCTTTCAATTAGGCTCAATTAACATTTGGGTAGCAACCGAAAGAGATGTAACCAAGTTTACTTAGATTTAGTATAGGCCTAAACAGTATGCACATTTCCAATGCCAACTTGCTTATCAAATTACACGGTCCAAGCTATATAAGGTGTGTTTATATATATATATGTGTGTGTGTGTGTGTGTGTGTGTGTGCCATTGAGGGCGTTAAATGGACTTGACAACTTCCGCTACAGCAAAAGATAGGCAGAACAGAGACACAAAACATTATTTGATTAACAAAAATAATAATTGCATAAAAATGCTTACGTCAACACACATAGAGTGTTGTGTAGAGAGAGAGAGAGTATGATAGAGTGAGTGTGTGAGAGAGAGAGAGAGCGGGGGAGTAAGATTTGGGTAGTGACAGGACATATTCTTCGGGGGTTTTTTTGAGTTTTTTTTTTTTTTTTTTTTTTTGGTATATTTTATTTTTGGCCAGCAATAAGTAACACGAATCGATAATGAAGTTAAATTTTGTGCTATTTTAGTGTTTCGTTTGTGCGCTTATCAACGTGTGACGTCAGTGGCAATAACTGTAAATTGCTGAGGGTGTAGAGGTATATGGTTGGTGTTGTTAATGTTGCTGATGTTGTTGATGTTGTTGATGTTGTTGATGTTGTTGATGTTGTTGCTGGTGGGAGTCAATGTTGGGTAATTGCTCATTGAGCTACACTTTGCCTGCTGCGGGTTTGATTCAATTAATTTGCCATAAAAAATTGTTGTTGGGCAATAAAATTCGTTTTCTTTTTGTTTTTTTTTCTCTTTGTTTATTTTTTTGATGTAAAGGAATAACAATACACATATACACTTGTTTGTCTGTGTGTCAAGTGTCTGTGTTTGTAATGCTACATATAAATATATTTATATCGATTTACAACCATTTTGCTATTTTTAAGTTTCAATGCCTTCTTCGGCTATTAAAGTGTATTATGTCATGGCAGATCCAAACGCGCTTTCAGCCAGCAGCAGCAACAGCAGCAGCAGCAGCAGCAGCAACAACGACAGCAACACACTTAAAAAAATACGCCTGCTTAAGCCTAGGTACAAGTGCAGCCAATTGCTCCCTGCCATAAAACCTTGCACTATGTTTTAGCCATTCAGTCAGTTAGTTAGTTGGCCAAAGAGCATATATTGGTGGCAGCATCAATAGTGCCACAGTCAAATGACGTCACGTTTCACCTTCCACGGCAATGCACTTGCTGCATTGCCGTTCATTGACATTTCATGATGTTCTATACGTCGCCAACTGTTGTTGCTGTTGCTGCTGCTGCCATTGCCATCATCGAAACGTTGTTGTTGTTGTTGTTGTTATTGTTGTTGTAGTTGTCGGCGTCATCACAGCAGTAACCCAGTTTTCTCTCTCTCTGTATGTGTGTGTGTGTGTGTGTGTGTGTTTTTGTTGTTGTCATCTCTTTTTTTCGGGTTGCTATTTTGACCCAGTTGCTGCGGGCATTGGGCTGGGTTCAACTTTCGTACGCATTGTACCAGACAATGATAGCCTTAATGGCTTTGAATTTTTATCATGGATTCTGACGCATTTGCCGACCCGATTCAGATTCAGATTTAGATTTAAATGCAGATACAATTTTAAAGGTAACAACCCATCAGATAATAATTATATATGTAATGTAACTCTAAAGAGAAAAACAAATTCCTTATTAATTTTCCTTTTTTTTTTTTATATATTTCCGCAATCAACTTTGTTATTGTTGAAGCATAGTTATATATTTAATATATATGTATATATATATATATATATAAGATTTTATGTATGTGGCTTTCCTTTTTATATTATTTTTTATATATATTTCCTTGAAGCGAAATATCATATAGAATCTCATCTCATATCCCATTAATATGCAAAGCCATTTGTCATTGTACTGTACTCAATTCCATATATATATATATATATATGTATATATATATGTATATTTATATATATAAAGATCGTCTATAGAGTTCCTATAACAGTCTATACACCTTCCACTTTCTCTCCCTGTCTATCTGTATGTGTTTCTCACTCTTTCTCTCATTCTCACTGTGTTCATTTAAGAAATTAATATGCAAGTGTCAAAATGACAGAAAATTCCTGAGCTTTAGCTATATATGGCTGGATTATAGGTATAATCCCAATAAGCGAATGCAAAGATTAACTTAACTTATTCAAAAGTATGAATGAATGAATGAATGAATGAAACTGATTCAGACAAAATGCATTTAAAACGCAACGATTATTCGATTATTGTCTGACAGGAAAGAATAAAGAATAATTTTATTTATTGATTTCAAATAGAAGAAAAATAAAAATGGAATTGAAATTGCAATAAAATTGCTTTGCTCAAAGGAAGCTACGATTAAGGCATTACATTGTTTTATTTGTAAATGGAAGCAACTTTCTGCCTATATATAAAAATATATATACACTTGATTAACTGTCGATTTTCAACGGTAGTCTATTCCGTTTGGTAGGTGAGAAATTCTCTGAGTTGAGAGGTGATTTGGAGGGAAAACCTGTTAGTCAAATAAAAGGAAGATTTCTTTAAAAAAAAAAGATTTCTATGGAAGAAAAACTCTTTCGAAAGGAAAATTTTATCGAAAGGACGATATTTTCGGTTGCACGTTTCATTCGATATAATTGAAATCACTACAAATTATTGGCAATCAACTTAAAAGACATTTTTAAAGAACTGTTCAGAGGTGCCTTGAAACGCTTCATTGAGAACGGTTTGGGAATGTAACTTAGCCAATATCCCGATTGGTATATTATGGAAGGTATACGATAGGCGTTATAATAATATGTTGGATATAATACATTAAGATTAAATCTTAAATATTTATTAGATATAAGATGATTTAAAGGTGGCCTTAGAGTTATCTTAGAGTTAATTTTAGTAGCACAGAAGTTAATATATAAGATATGGCAGAAAACGTAATCTGGGGCGTAAGTTAAGAAAATGCTGTAAAGGTACCTTCAATGGTAATTCTAGGTTGAGATGAAAGTGTTTGTCTAAAATGTATTTTACAAGAAGATATCTTAAGAACATATTGAAGGTATTTGTGGAATGCAAAAGTGGAAGGGAAACCTGACAAATAGCTCGGAAGGTTGTTCGTGCTTCCCCTGTGAAGCATTCCTAGGAGGGGTTGTATTAAGGATGTTTATAATCTATAATCTAATAAGATTTGAAATAAACTATATATATAAATAAAGTATATATATAAATAAAGTATATATATATATATATATATATATATATATATATATATAAAGTTTTGTGTAAAAACTATTCTCTTAGTTGGGCCTAGGCATCTACGTTTTGAAAGTTAAATTTGAAAACATTTCCCTGTTTCTCTTATAGTTATTTATTGGAAAATTTAACTTAAAATTATATAATGCTATTTATTTATTTATTTGTTTTTTTTTTTTCTTACAGATTTCACGTCAAAGTATCGATGCCTGTAAGGACTATTTCCGCGATGATCTGCTGAAGACCGACTGGGCATTGATGGTCGAGTTGAAGAAATTGTTTGAGATTCTCTAAATTCTTTGCCAAAATTAAAGTACAACAACAAAAGTAATAACAACAACAAAAACGACAGAAAAATGAAAACAACAAAAACAACAACTACCACTTATGAGCAATTACAATTATGTACTTGCCATACACATAACAAACACACAACTCATACACATAACAGAAACACACACAATACATACACACTCATAACACACACACATACACAACACACACTCAACCAAGACCTTAATTCACAGACTGCTTGAGCTTATAGCCCGGCCGACTGAATGTGCATCGCGTCAATATTTTTTCGCTTGTAGCTCGATTAATTTTTTGTGCTTAGAAAAAAAAGTAAAACAAAAGAAGAATTATAAAAAAAAAAAACAGAAACTATATATAATAAAAGCAAATTATAAAAAGAAAATTATAATAAAAGAGAAATTAAACAAAATGATTTGAAACTAAATTTAAATTTGTAAATGCTTTTGCACATTTTAGCAACAATATTTTGCATGCACTTCTTTGTTATGCCTGAATATATATAAATATATATAGAACAAGAATTATATATACATGTATGTCTCTATATCTATACATCTATATATCTATTAACATACATACATATATATATATATAAAATATATATAAACGTGAAAAGTTGTACAATAAAAAAAGTGAATAAAAAAATGTTCAAATACCACAAAAAACTTTGTACGTTCAATAACTGTGTCAGTAATGACGTCACGAGCGTCTCAAAAGATGGGCGTGTAGCCTTCATAAAGGATATTGACCCAGTGGCATGCGCAGCAGCAGCAGCAGCAGCAGCAGCCGTAGCGGCAGCAGTAGTAAAAGCAGCAGCATCAAAGGCACCCAAAAGTATCAAAACGACCAAAGGCTGTTTCTCAGCTCCCTTTTTTTTTCATTCATAGCCGTCATTGAGTGTGCCAAGGATATCGATGTTGCTGTTGTTGCTGCTGTTGGCGTTGCCGTTGCTGCTGGTAGTGTTACTGCTGCCGTTGCTGATTGTGAATGAATGTCTGACGGCAGCAACGCCTTGCAGCAAGTTTGGGTGCAAAAATTGGGTCAGCAGCAAGGGTTCATTCAACTGGTTGACAGTGACGCAGTGAAAGGACAACTGTGTCGTACAGCTAATGCTATAACTCTGCTCTATATACCATATTATGTATGGTATATATGTAGTGCATATATATATGTATATATATATATATATATATATATATATATATAATGTCAATGGTTGTGCAAGGGAGAGTTAATGTATGATTGCAGACGTAAAACTTGAAGTGGATAGCAATTATGAAGGACATGTTACTCAATGAGTAAGCAATCTAAGAGATCCTTGAATATTTATATATATATATATATATATATATATATACATATATGTCTATATATATGAGTTAGTTGCTGATGACATGGCATGGCTTGCAGGCTTTGGAGGTCAGCAGATGATAATTCAATGAATGAACTGGGTGAGCTCTAGAGGATCTAAGTATCTAATAATATATGTATGAGACTAAGAAGAGGAAGCCAACTAAATTTGATTTAGTTTATGACTGGCAACTAAATTGATTTAATCAAAGAGCTGAAAGGTTTGTATTCCAAGGATATTGCTACTTAATTAGTTTAACGAAATATCCTTGCTCTGGTGGTTGTGTGTATTTTTAGTTGACTATAAAAGATATATATATAAGTCGTTAGGTTTTGCTCCAAAGTAAGTATATATATATATATATATATTGAAATTAAATAAATTATATATATATTTAGACATAACCTACAAAAGTTTTCCTATTTATAGAATAAAAAAAGAAAAATTTCTACTTTTACTTTTACTCAATGAACGGAGGATTTTGCTATTTGTATTAAAGCTATGTCCTGATTGTCCTTAAAAATGTATACAGACACAGAGACCACATGAGTTACATGCCATTTGGGAAAATGTTTTCCAGACGTGTCTATGTAGTGCACTGTATCAAGCTGAGTACTCAATTGAGACCCTTTTAAAGGACATCAAATGGGCAGGAATTTTTAGATATAAATTTCTCTAATGGAAACTTTTTACCATATACTTTAATACAAATAAACAGAAGCTATGAGCTCCTAATCCTCATAAAAATGCTTGCTACACACATACACACACACACACACACAAAGAGAAAGTGATAGAGAGATATTGGTGCCAAAGAGAGAGTCTCTTATATAAAATATACCATTGAATGAACAAAATTTGTTGTTTTTTTTTTTTTAGTATACATAAACCGAGTATATAAAATACATTTTGAGGTAGATACATGCTGATTATTTAAGCTCAGCCAGGGTGGTAGACAGGGCGAATTCAAGGCACATACAATGACGTCACAGCGCAGGGCTGGTCCATTGAAAAAAGGGGGCTGCGGGCTGGGTAGAAAATGAGACAAAGATGTAGCAACAGCAGAGAGCTGCTGCTTGCTGTTCTTAGCAGTGCCGGGTAAGCGGGGTGTAGGTGTGTTGTGCAGAGGAGAACACAACAGAGAGTAAGGACGAATTTCATTCACAAGGGCCGCACCAAAGTGTATCCACTAAAGCCGTTACCGCATGTTGTTTGTTGCCTCTGACTGCGTCATGTTGTATGTGGAATGTGGAACTAGGACAACACGCTGCGCTGCGGCTGTGGCGCAACCTTCTCATTGTTTTTGTTCTTGTTTTTGTTTTATTTAGTTTTTGTTCTTTGACTTATTCTTTTATACGAGTTTGTGGAGGGATTTTGTTTTGGGGCGGTATGGGCAAATTTCATTGAGAAAAATCCAAAGTTGAACGAGGTTAGCGCAATGCAAAGGATATTCGTAGCCACTTGAGCAAAGGCAGCTTAAATGCTTAGACTGCTCAATGGAATCACAATATATATGTATGTGTTTGTATGTGTTTAAGTCTTTCTGTTTGTATGTATCTGTATGTGTATGTGCTATGAATGAAAGGAGAAATAAAAGTCAAAAACAGAAATCATTTTACATATACAAATCGAACGTCAAACGTTCTCGTTCAACTTCCGTTTCCAAAAATGAAAATTATTGTGAATTGCACGTGCTTTTCTTTAATTTCTTAGTTTCATATATATTTAATTCATATATACATATATATACATATATATAATTGTTCTTTGTATATTTATGTATTTCTTTATTTATTGTAATTTGTTTGCCGTGATTTAACCTCGAAGACGTTGATTATCTAGGACACTTGTGACGTCACACGGCGCACTAAAATTTATTTTACATTTGTGCACAAAATTACCCTCCAAAAAAATAGTATATATATATATATATATAGATACATATATATATATATATATATATATATATAAAAGCAAAGTCAACGCCACAAAGCAACGTAAATCTGTCAGTGCTTCTCCTTACATATAAATATATATACATATATGTATATACATATATATATATATAGATATATATATTTATATATAGATATATATATTTATATATATATATATATAAGAAGAAGAATATCATTAGATATACTACTGCCACGTCCAATAAACACTTTAGCTTCAATGAATCTCGACGAGGCTAATGACAATTTTATGTTTAATGAATTTCAAATGTATTCAAACTGTATTCAAATCTAAATTAAATGGTTAGAACTGCGTCTTTGTCTTTGTCTTTGTCTTTATCTTCATCTTCATCTTCATCTTCATCTTCATCTTCATCTTCATCTTCATCTTCATCTTCATCTTCATCTTCATCTTCATCTTCATCTTCATCTTCATCTTCATCTTCATCTTCATCTTCATCTTCATCTTCATCTTCATCTTCATCTTCATCTTCATCTTCATCTTCATCTTCATCTTCATCTTCATCTTCATCTTCATCTTCATCTTCATCTTCATCTTCATCTTCATCTTCATCTTCATCTTCATCTTCATCTTCATCTTCATCTTCATCTTCATCTTCATCTTCATCTTCATCTTCATCTTCATCTTCATCTTCATCTTCATCTTCATCTTCATCTTCATCTTCATCTTCATCTTCATCTTCATCTTCATCTTC
The DNA here is from genome assembly GCA_037044455.1 of Zygothrica quintamaculata. Taxonomy (NCBI): domain Eukaryota; kingdom Metazoa; phylum Arthropoda; class Insecta; order Diptera; family Drosophilidae; genus Zygothrica; species Zygothrica quintamaculata. Next base: position 103,293 of record JBAMBS010001178.1, read on the forward strand.
ATCTTCATCTTCATCTTCATCTTCATCTTCATCTTCATCTTCATCTTCATCTTCATCTTCATCTTCATCTTCATCTTCATCTTCATCTTCATCTTCATCTTCATCTTCATCTTCATCTTCATCTTCATCTTCATCTTCATCTTCATCTTCATCTTCATCTTCATCTTCATCTTCATCTTCATCTTCATCTTCATCTTCATCTTCATCTTCATCTTCATCTTCATCCTCATCTTTATCTTTATCTTTATCTTTATCTTTATCTTTATCTCTATCTTTATCTTTATCTTTATCTTTATCTTTATCTTTATCTTTATCTTTATCTTTATCTCTATCTTTATCTTTATCTTTATCTTTATCTGTATCTTTATCTTTATCTTTATCTTTATCTTTATCTTTATCTTTATCTTTATCTCTATCTTTATCTTTATCTTTATCTTTATCTTTATCTCTATTTTTATCTGTTTTTGATTCTGTACCTATATATCTATCTGTATCTATATTCGTATCTGTATCTATATCTATATTTATATCTATATCTGTTTCTGTAGTTCCATGTGTTAGTGTAACCGTAATTGTATCTGTATCTGCATATGAGCTGCAGGCTTTGTTTATAGCATATTTTGCCTTTCTAATTAGCTTAGCATTAACTCAGTGAAGCAAAGGAATTTGATATGCTCATTATGACATTCCGTTAGATTTGTTTGGCAGGTGAATACATCAGATTGGAATATTAACTAGACAGCTTTTAATTATCCTTTATTCGCATAGTATTCAGGGACACACGCACTTCATTTGGTTGTTTGTGTGTGGTATTTAGCACTAATATTAAAATCTCACTTTTCTAGGCAGATCATTTATATGTGTGTGCATATATGTGTATTTGTGTATTAGTGTATTTGTATATGTGTGGGTCAAGTTACTTATATTTCTCTGCTAACGTATATAAATTAACACTTTATAGCGCAGTGTTGCAAATCTGCAACATACCGTTTAGAAGTCATTATCTTCCAGTGTGTATTGGCAAATTTGAAAAGAATAATTTAATGTTGTTTAGAAATAATCATTTTATTAAAAAATAAAATGCTGGTCACTCTTAATTATGCCAAAGAACCCAAATATTATTACTTTTCCAGTGATTTTCGTAAATTCTAAAAACTTTTTTGCAGGTTCTCTTTTTAAAAAAAAAAAGGTATTAAAAAACAATTGTTTAATTCAAACTATTGGAAATTATTAACAGGTATACATGCTATTTTTTATATATTGTCGAATTTTGGTAATTGGTCTATTAGAACCCGAGAAAATTTAGCTGTGTTGCACACACAGATTTGCTTGAAAACAACATGGTAAAACCGAAATTTAAAAAAATAAGAGAAGTTGTATTTTTTATTCTCAATTTTACTCTAATTAAAAAAGAATTTTTGGAAAATCGGAGCTGTTGCGCTTTAAAGGGTTAATAGGTTTCTCTTGTTTACTAAAGCCAAACAGAAAATTTATTTAATTAAGTTGCATTTTCTGTAGCTGAATTCCCTATGCAATGGTGTATGATTCAACTATTAATGCCCTGTACTTGCGTCTATATTTCTAAATGATCTTTAATTGTGTTTATAATATCCTTTGATATCATACATATTTTTATTATAAAGATAAGGCACTTTCTGTCGCAGTCTTACCTGTGAGCAGTACTACAAGAACATCTCTTAATGTCTTGTATAAACCCTTTTGAATGCTCTGTCATACTCTGTTTATTGTCTTAGCATACCCTAAAATACCCTGTATTGAAGTCTATACTAATCACTGGCTTAAGTATTGCCTTAGAGTGAGCCATTTGCTCGGTATTTTTATTTTCTTTAAATTAATTCTATAGTCAATAAGTTTGGCTTTCATTCAGTGGTAAAATTGTGTATGTTTTTTATACGAATAACCTGTAAATTAGTTTAAACCTTATCAATATACAATTAAATAATAAAACAAGTAAGAAGTCTGTAGTCGAGTGTACCCGACTACGAGAGCCCCTTTGCCTACATATACAGCCATACACACACATACTCATACATACAGACAGTTCTGCACGTACTTAGCACAAATCCATTAGCTCCGCTTTGCTATTTTTTTACAAAAATGCAAAGGGGCTAAAAATATCCATTTTATGTACAAAGAAATACCACTTTAATCCTTTAAAAGCAATATTTAAGCCGCGAACAAAAAATTCCATTAACGTATATAAAAAACTTTGTGTTTTTCACTGCTTGATAAACTTTGATTTCAAATTAAAAAAAAAAAAAAAGAGTGTCAATACTTTTTATGCATAATTTTAAACTAATTTAAACAACGTTATTTTAATGTATTTACTTTTCACATGAAAAATAATAATTTTAAAGTTTGCTGGAATACCAGTTAAAACATTGTGTTGACAGAAAAGAAAATAAATTAAAAACTGGTAAATAAATGTCTGAAAGAGATTTAAATATAAATGACAACTATATATATGAATATTTTATAGAAATGTCCTTGTGGTCAGCAGGTGGGTAGCGGTCAGTGTCACGAGCAAAATGCAGATAATGCAGGACGACAGCGAGCAGTGTTAATCCTTTTTTGCTTTGAATCTGCACTTGATGCTGTTTGAACGGGAGATTGCAGCTATTGCGTTGGAAATCGTATTAAAAAAAGCATATGCAAAGCGAATAGAATTCTTGGTAAAAGTACAAAAATACGAAATGAACTGGTCTAGATAAGGAGCACAGCAAATCTAGATTTAAAAATTGGTTGCTCTAGCTCTGATATGAACATGGCTAGATTGCCTCAGCTAGTCGTCCTGATTAAGAATATATACTTAATGGGGTCTCCGTTGATTATTTCTACCTGTTACATACTTAGTTTCGCTTTGCTTTTTTTATGGCAAAGGGGCTAGTAATTTATATTTTGGCTAAAATATAAATATATATACAAAACTCTTTAGTATATAGTTTTTATATGATGACCTGTTGACTTTGTTGATCATAAAAATTTCAGCCACCATATATAGAACTGAAATTATTTATAAATTAAGGATATGTACAGGTTTAATTTTCATATTTTTTTTATTTCTTAGCACTAGGTGTTGGCCACTTTGTGGACAGAAATAAGCTGTTATTACCGCTGTTGCGTTTACCGCTAATTTGCACTTAGAACTTAAGCCGGATGTATATATATATATATATATATATATAATTTTATATATACATCTACATATATTTATATACATGTGTATATAGGATGAAGAACTATATGTTTCGTTGATTAAATTGTGAGTAGGAAGCAACGAATAGCCAATGGGCAGCCAGCATAATTTGAAAAGGACAAAAAATAATGAAAGCAAATTTTTAGTTGGGCGGCAACTCTGTTTGTATCAGCTTATGCATTTATACATATGCGTATGCCTGGTAGATGGCATGACCTTGAGTACAATATATATACATTTATGTATATATATGTATATATATATAGATATATAGCGCTATGAAAGCAACCCCCAAACATAACAAAATCAGAGCCAATGTCGAGGTTACGCCTATGTGAGGATGCTGCCAAGGCAAAAAACACGAAGCCACGGTCTCAGGGCCAGCTCATTGGGCAGCAAATGCAACGTGCAACATGCAAGCAACTCAGCCATCGCCTCTTTGGGCGGCCATTGAACGGTAAAAGCACTTTCAAAATGGCCGTCAAAATTTTGACCTTGAACAAGGCACGTTCATTGGCTGCAGTTAGCAGGCACAACAGCAACAACAGCAACACCAACAACATGAACAATCAGCATATATCAGAGAAGTGCAGAATAGGAAGCCAACGATTCGGATCTATTTGCAAGGTGTTAGGGTGAGCCAATTGTATGTTCAGGGTCAAGGGTGACAAATGCAATTACTGCTTTCAATAGTCCTTGAACAGATTCTATTATAGTCGCAAAACAAAGATGATAATAACAAAGTCTTGACTTTATTTCTAAAACCATTTCCCTTTTAATACTTCCTATTCATATTTGCTTTTGAATTTAAATAGTGAATGAAATGCAGGACGGAGCACAGCCAAAGGATATCCTGAAGTGGATTAATTTTGCATAGAGTAAACGAGCTGAAGCTAAATGCACAACTATAGAACAGGACACCAGCATCTGCTTCGAACTCAGCTACATTTTCATACATGAATCCCACGCATTTGTGTCCAGCCCAATCCGAAATGATTTTGCAACATTCGGGTGCCTCGTATCAAATCGCAGCGCCTCGTTGCTGTTGTTCTGCTCGTCGTTACCCTTAGCATCCCGTCGTATTAGCCGAGCTTCAAATCGTGCACCAAGCCCGATGACAATGATGCAGCCGTAAAAGCTTGGAACAGTTTCCTGATGCAAATGCCGTGCAACGATGTTTCAGTCATTCGACGAACATCAGCCTGCATTCAACGTGCAAGCTCTGCAAAAGTAATAACAGTTCTGTTTTATATACAGTGTCTATAATACAACAACAATAACAACAAAAACCATAACAACAAGAACAACAATTGCAACAAGAGCCACAACAATTGCCAGTGCATATCAACTAGATACAAAAATTGTACTATTCAATAAACTTCTTTCCATACAAAATTATTAAGTTTACATATTTAAATAATAGCTTCTATATACTTGTCTGTCATACACTGCGTATGTGTAATGCAATTATTTATTGTTAAATATATATAAACAAAACTAGCGACACTCAAATAGTGAACATTCTACTTTTATATTTATTTTTTTAAGTGTTTGCAATTTCATTTGCAAACTTAATTTCACAAATTATATGCTCTTAAGTACAGTTTAAACAAAACACTAAACACTGAAGCACACTTACAAATCATATAAAAGAGAGTTAAAAAATAATTAACTTAATTAAAAACAAAGTGACAAGCACTCAACTGGTGAGTACAAACCTACTTTTTTTTTATTATCTTAATAAATTTAAGAAAAATATAAAATTCTATTTGTTTTTAAGTAAAAGTTCATAAAATAAAAGTGTATTATATATAAATAAAACTTTTAAAATATTTCGGTGAATTGTTGCTATGAAAAATAATAAATATTTCAATTTTTTTAGAGTTTTTTCGAATTTGAAATAATTTTTAAGGTCAAAATTTTTTAAATTTTTTTTGTGTGTAAATCATCTAAATAATTATTTAATTACCTCGGCTTCCTTAATAATAATAATAACAAAAAAAAAAAAAAAAAAAAAAAATTATTTAATTGTTTTTGGTGTGAAATCTTCGTCTCACGTTTTTATCGATTTCAATTTCAAAACCAATCGATTTGAAAACGATTTCGAAAATCGCCGTTTTTTCTGATAATTTTTTAAGTGAAAATTTTTGAACTGCCATTTTGCGCTTTCACATAAAAAAGTTGTTCTAAAAGAGACTTAAACTATTCCTTCATTAAGTGTAATTTACAACCTGTTTATTTCAATCTTGTTCAATCTTAGATACCCTAAATATCCTAGATTTCCTAGGTATCCAAGATATCTTATATACTTAAAATATTACACATAACCTATAGATCATAGGTGAAATAAGTTTTGCAAATTAAATTCTCAACTCAATTCAAAAACCTCAAATTCTTTCTTAAGCTTAACGCAATCCTAATTCCAGTTCTTCTAAAAAAAAATTTATAATTTTAATATTTTTTATTTTTATTTATAAAGTTTGGTTAAGGTTTTCAAATATTATAAATATTAATATTAAAAATTCAGCAAAAGATTTGTTAATTTTTTAGTGCTAAAAAAAATTGTTTCCTTGTGTTGGAGAATATTTTAAAATTTGCTTGATTTTTTTTTTAAATATATTCTAGATTTTAACCCTTTATAGCGTAGTGTTGTAGATCTGCAACATACCGTTTAGAGGTCATTATCTTCCAATGTGTATTGGCAAAAAAAAAATAATTTAGTGCTGCTTAGAAATAATCATTTTATTAAAAATAAAATGCTGGTCACTCTTAATTATTGCAAAGAACCCAAAAATTATTACTTTTCCCATGACTTTTGTAAATTCTAAAAACTTGAATTCTCGTGCAGTTTATTTTTTTTAAAAAAAAAGTATTCAAAAACAATTGTTTAATTGAAACTATTGGAAATTATTAACAGATATACATGCTATTTTTTATATATTGTCGAATTTTGGTAATTGGTCTATTAGAACCCGAGAATATTTAGCTGTGTTGCACACACAGTTTTGCTAGAAAACAACATGGTTAAACCCAAATTTAAAAAAATAAGAGAAGTTGTATTTTATATTTTCAATTTTACACCAAATAAAAAAAAAATGTTGAAAATCGAAGTTGTTGCGCTTTAAAGCGTTAAATATAGAATAAAAAAGTCAATTCTAGTTTAACTCTTCAATGATTTGAATCTCTATTTTGGGATGTCTATTCTATCTTGCAAGTTTTTCAAATTTAAAATGAAATTTCCATAGCCTAATTTATAACAATTTGTTATCAATTTTAAAAATCTGTATTATTAAGTCTTAGCTTTAAAGTTTATATCCATTTATTCAAGCTTCAAAGTTGAAGCTGCAATTGAATTCTTTTCTTCCTTTCTTATATATTTTAATTTGATTGAAAACTGAATTCTTCTGACACTTGTAGATCCCTCTTGTTGTTTCTTCAACATGCAAAACAATTATAAATATTTGGCAAATTGTGAAAGAATGTGAAACAGTAGTAGAAGAATTCCTACAGCAGAACAAATCTCTGTCTTTCTATAGAAAATATTTCAATTGGTACCTTTTTTTTGGGCTTGGGTTTGGGTTTTGATATCTTTGGCAGAGCCAGAGCAGACGCTTAGTTAGCCAGGCATATCTTTATTTTTTATAAATCTTTTTTTTATATTGGTATCATAATGGCTTGAAATCAAGATCAGAGTCAAGGCAGACACTGTTTTGCTCTTTGTGCTGCTTAAGTTTGTTTCCTTCTGAATCTGAGACTGAAGATGATTCTGAGACAGAGACTGAGACTGAGCCTGTAGCATTGTAGGCATTGTGGCATTGTGGCATTGTGACCATAAGCTTGCCACAGATCAAATTCATTCTACTGTTTCGACTTACCTTTTAAAGCTGTGCTTAAATAACTGCGTTAATTTTCAAAGTTGACAGCGGATGTAGCTACTGTTGCATGGCATTCCAGGCTCAACCTCTGATCATTTGTATACAGCTTTGATTTTAACTTTAACTTCAATTCCCTTCCAGATCTGAGTCGCAGATCTGTATTCCAATTTGGCATGAGGCATGAGGTATGAGGCATACAAAAATCTTTGGCATTTTACGGGTGTGTCAACTGTCTTTAATTTTGACCAGCTACCGCTTTATGCTGAGCGCCATTTATGGCCACACAATTCACTGCAAAGGAAACAGATAACGATTGAACGGCTCTTCGTGTAACACCCTCACAGCTTACCCATGTCTCAAATTCAGGGGTTACTCATCTGGTTTTAATTTCCATATTACAGATACCTATTTGGTGATCATGCGTTAATCTTTCCTTTCTTTAAAATTACGTTGGGATTTCTTTGGAGATGTGTTTTAGTTTCTTTGGGACTTTCCTTGGTTTTCTCCTCGGTTTCTTTAAGGTTTCTTTCCGGATTTTTATAAAGCTAACTTGGTTTTTCCTTAAGATTTCTGGGCTTACTGTGTTTACTTTTTTTAGTTTGTCTAGCAATAGGCTTGGGTTTCTCGGCAGTCCCTTTACGCGTTGGATTTATTTTATATTTTTTCGAAGACTTCTTTTTCTGGGAATATTCATGCATCTTAGGTTTTTTCTTGAATTTCTTTTAGGTTTCTCTGGTGATTTATCTAGTGTAATTTGGGTTTCTCTTAGCTACTCTGTTTTGTTTATGAGTTTTTATTATATTGTCCTAGGGTTTCTTTTTTGCATTGTAATTGGGTTTCTTTGCATTTACTTTAGGTTATCCCAGTTACACTTTTACCTAAAATGTGTTTCCCTTGACATTTTGTTGAGCTTTTCTTTGGTTTATCTGTTGTTTTTCTAGGACATGCTTTTGTTATTCTTTTAGTTCATTAACCAACTAAAACCTTCTTCACTTATTATATTCATTTCAAAAGGTTGTAAAAATTCTTGTTTATTCAACTGAAACTAGCTTGTGGGTGTAGCTTATATATAGCAACTTAACTTGAAATCTTTTTAATAAAGCGAGCACATAATAGGACCCCTGATTCCTGAGTGCAAACGACTAACAAAAGAGTTCTTGGTATCAATTAGTATGTTATTTAGCCCCTTTGCCTTTTTGTAAAAAAGAAGCAAAGCGGAGCTATTGAAAATGTGCAAAATCCAAAAGTATGTAACACATAGAAATAATCATTGGAGACCCCATAAAGTATATATATTCTGAATCAGGACGACAAGACGAGTTCATCTAGCCTTGTCTGTCTGTCTGTCTGTCTGTCCGTCTGTATGAACGCCTGTTTCTCAGAGACTATAAGAGCTAGAGCAACCAAACTTGAAATCTAGATTCGTTATGTCCGTAGGTTATACGAGTTTGTTTTTGATTTTTGAATTTCCTGCAAATCGAAAAAAACGATTATTAAGCACAATTTTCCACCGATCAAATTTCTTTTCCGCACACATATTAAGTAGACCATTTTTCATCTACGTTGTGAATTTCGTTAAAATTGAACAATAAACACAGAAGTTATACAACATGAAGTACCGCGCTATAGAGCGGTTATTTTATTTATGCCATTTTTAAAAGAAATAAATTATTTGAATTCCTTTTATTTTTACTTATGGTATAAATAACATTTATTTTCTATTTTAAATAAAATCAACTAAAAAAAACTTTTATACTCAGTCAACTGACTTCGTTTCGGTGTCTATACACTATGCCAAGGATTTAAACTTTCTTTAATTTGATTATTTTTGTTTAAATATCCAATTTCTTATATTTCAGCCATATCTGAATTATTTTATAATCAAATATGTATATTAGTTTTTTCATTCATTTTGAATTCCATTTATAATCAAAGGGGTAAGTATTTATTTAGAAAATAAATTTCTTATGCATCAAAAAAAAAAGGTAAGAATTATGGAAAACACACATGTAAATATTAAAATTATAAAAACTTATTTTTTTTTTTTTAAAAAAAAAAGGTTTTCAAACATATTCAGGTATTTCTTTATTGTATTTTATTTTTTATTTTTGGTCTATAAATTTAAAATATTTCTAATACGAATTTACCATTGAAATTTATATATTTTATTATAATTATATTAAAAACATAAATCAGTTCTATATACAAATCAAATAATATAGATTTTGAATTGCATTTTGAGTATTGGCTTAAAAAAGAATACATATATAATAAATTGAAATTGTATTCAAAATCATTTATATATTTTTTTAAATTAATTATTATTTTTTTTTTAATTATGTAAACATTACATTTTTAATTTTGTTTTACTAGAAGAGTATATTATTTTATATTAAACATTAATATATTTTATTTATTTATTTATTTATTTATTATTTATTTATTTATTTATTTATTTATTTATTTATTTATTTATTTATTTATTTATTTATTTATTTATTCATTGTCCACTATTAGCAACCGACCAAAAATTTAAATACAGATTGAATTAAAAATATGTTAATATATATAGATAATTATATATTGTAATTGAACAATATAACAGATTAATAATTAAATATAATTAATTTTTTCTATACATTTTGTGGAGCAATGCAGCATTGCAGTCGCTTTGGGGCACTTTCCATCTTATATATATATATATATATATATATATATATATATATATATATATATATATATATATATACGATTTTATATATATATATGTATATATTTTATAAATATGTATGCAAAGCAGATATAAGCCCACATGGTATATCATTAACCAAGACCGAATGGCTTACATTTTAAACAATTTTCGGCTGAGTTGGCAAAGATATTTTGAACCTACGAATTGACCAAATTTGGTTGTATCTTAAATATGCATTTATTATGGCCTACTGCTCTCTTAGCACCAATCATAAAATCGTCAATTTTATTATATATCTGAGATTTTCCATATAATGCAGACTTTATTTTATGTATTTTATATATACTTTAACATATAGATTACATAACACTAAATTTAGAATAGATCAATTTGTTTTATGAACAAAAAATGTAAAATGGATTTAATTACGATAAAATAAAATATATTCTTTAAAAATTTATATTGTTTTATAATTTCTCAAAAAATAAATAACTGTATTTATATTCATAATTTATTTAATTGCTTTTACAACTTAACCAAAAATTTTCGTTTTTTTATTAAAAACTTTAATAAAATTTTCCCTTTTAGTTATTTAATTTTTCACTTGAGTTTTAAGTTTTATTTTGTAAATTAAATTTTTTATTAATTATTAACTTTATAAAAAAGTAAATATATTTTTATTTTATCAAATTCTATTTGTTATAATTCTTTAAATTTTTAAAATTACCCAAAAGTAAAAAAAAAAAAATAAAAATACAGAAAACCTTTAGATATAGATAAGATATAAAAATATATACTAGATATAGATATAAATAAGATAAAGATATCATCTTTTGCTCAAGCGACGGCAGATGGCAAATTATGCTTTGAAATATAAAAATTATTTGATGTTTTAAATATTTTTTTTAAAAAATATTAAAAATATATTTAATTTAATAATTACAATTGAAATGTAATTTTTAAATATTCAGTTGCCTTAACAAAAAAATTTTTATTTTAATTTAAAGAAATTAAAATATACGTCTCCAGAATAATATATTGAAAATATTTAAGTTTATTTTAAATTGTATTATTTTAAACAGCTACAAAAGAAACCACATTAGGTACAACTTACTATAATTATAATAAAAATTAAGGCTAAGTTTAACCTGTTGGACCAAAAAGACAAAAAAAATTATTCGTCATATTATTTAGCGCCTTCTCCTTTTTGTAAAATAGAGCAAAACTGAGCTAATGGAAATGTACAAAATCAAAAAGTATGTAACGGGTAGAAAAAATAATCGGAGATCCCATAAAGTATATATATTCTTAATCAGGAAGACAATACGAGTCGATCTAGCCCTGTCCGTCAGTCCGTCTGTTTGTCTGTTTGTCTGTACGAACGCCTGTTTCTCAGAGACTATAAGAGCTAGAGCAACCAAATTTGCAATCTAGATTCGTACGCTTTATGAGTTTGTTTTAGATTTTTGAATTTTTTCCCCTGACCCCCGCAATTATGATGTGTACCAAAAATAAATTTGATCGGTTGAAAATTGTGCTTAATAATCGTTTTTTTCGATTTGCGGGGGTCAGGGGAGGAAATTGAAAAATCAAAAACAAACTCGTATAACCTACGAACATAACGAATCTAGATTTCAAGTTTGGTTGCTCTAGCTCTTATAGTCTCTGAGAAACAGGCGTTCATACAGACGGACAGACGGACAGACGGACAGACAGACAGACAGACAGACAAGGCTAGATGAACTCGTCTTGTCGTCCTGATTCAGAATATATATACTTAATGGGGTCTCCGATGATTATTTCTATGTGTTACATACTTTTCGATTTTGCACATTTCCAATAGCTCCGCTTTGCTTCTTTTTTACAAAAAGGCAAAGGGGCTAAAAACTTATCAGCAAATCATAAATGTAAAGGAAAATTCTGCACTGCATTCGAATTCAGATCTTTAAAATCGAAAACATATATTGTGCATATAGACTAGAGACCAACGATATTGATTTAGAACAAAATATGCAAATGTACATTTGATTTTCGTTATGAGATGAGGAATTCATCTTTAATACTCGAGATATGCAAAACTTTCAATGGGTGCAACGAACGTAATAATACTATAGGGTATCGAGTGTTGGGTATTGTGTGGGTCGCGGCCTAATACAACTTTGTATATGTTTGTACATACATATTAATATATGTATATGTCGATATGCATGTGTACATATATATAAATCACGTAACTAACAGATATCAGATACCAGCCCGCCTGCCATCAACAGACCCGCCCACAGCTTTTCGAAGATGTGGGCAACTTATTTACCAAAACTGTCGCAGTTTCATTATGCTCAAATTTTTTCTGTGTGTATTAAAAAAAAAAAAAAAAACCAAAACACCAAAAAAGGAAGGAAAAAAAGAATTTCCATAAAATCGAGTTTTAGTTGTTGTTGTTGTTGTTGCTGCTTCGTTGATTTAGGGCGGCGGCGAGTCTGTCGAGTATTAACAGAGAAAATAAATGTGCAATTTAGCTAAATTATATATATATATATATATATATATTTATTTATATATATATACTATATATATATATATATATATATACTATATATACTTTACAAAAAAGAAAAACGCTTACATTAAATGAAATCGTATAGTAAAATATCAACAACAATTTAAACTGAAAAAAAAAATAACAAAACAAATACAAATGTAAAAACAATTTTTTGTCTTTGGTCGCGCACACGACGAAAACAGCAGCGACGTCGGAAGCAAAGCAGCTTGGCTGGCAGCGCAGGCCTCCATTCATTATAAACGGTTTCATTCATAAAAACGACTCTGGCGAGTGAGTGAGCGAGGCGTTTTGAATTCGCCGGAGGTCGCTCTTTGGCTTATATTATACGCTCAACTGATGGAATTCGCTTTCGCTGTGATTTCTCGCACGGTTAAGCGACTTGAGTTTTGTGGCATTGGAGAGGAAGTTTCGAGTGTCAACTGACTGTTGTGATTGTGTGAGCATGCCAGTGTGTGTGTGTGTGTGTGTGTGTGTGTTGATACATACTTCAGATCATACATACATATTATTTGTATGTTTAGTAAGCCATTTTGATACTATGCCCTAATAGTAACTATATACATATATATATATATATATATGTATAGATATATAAAATTAAATGTTTATATGCAGACATATGTATATGTATTTACATATGCATATATGTATGTACATGTAAATATGTACATATGTATAAAGCGTTTTCGCTTCCTTTTGCCCTGGAAAGTTCATGCTAATCTTTGGCATGGCACCCAATAGTCTGTGTGCCGACTTATTTCTTCTTTTTATTTTTCATAGTTGTTATCTTCAGCCGATCCGATTTGCTTGCTATCTCCCCCGTTTTGAGGCTTGGCTTATTAGACAACAAACAACTCTTTACGCTCGCTTTAACTTTTTGTCGTTGTTGCTTTTGCTGTTTTTAACGCACGTTGAAGCCTTCGGCGCAGTAGCTATTGCCATCGACGTTATTGTTGTTGTTGTTGTTGCTGTTGTTGTTGTTTTTATGTCGAAGCCAAGAAAAGTGCTACTGGTTTTGAGATTTTTAGCTTGAAGTTGCTGCGCACAGTTGCCAACGCGCCGCATAGTCGTGTATTTCTCATTTGACACCGACTGCGCAGAGCACTCGACAACTCTGCTAAACATTAACATCAACAGCAGCAGCAGCAGCAGCAGCAGCAGCAGCAGCAGCAGCAGCAGCAGCACCAGCAGCAGCGGCAGCAGCAGCAACAACAAAAACATTAGCAGCAGCCCAACCAGAGAGCAGCAGCCAGCCAGACAACGTTGAACCAGTCGTTGGATGTGTTTGCCTTTCAATATCATTCACACTGGAAACTGATCAAGAACTGAATTTTCAAACTCAATTGTTTAGCATGGTATAGCATGATATAAAGTATATATTGTTATATAATTTATTTATTTTTTTTTTTTTTCATTTTTTTTAATATTTATAATTCAAAATTTATTTTTAATATTGGATAGGTATTCTATTTTCTATTAAATTGTTCAGCAATTTCTGAGGTAATTTTGTGTGGGTGAATGATTTAGTTGTATGATCTAGCCTATTGTTAGCGTTTCTACTCACACCACTTTAAGATGACAGCAACAGCAAAAGCAACAACAACAACAACAACAACAACAACAACAACAATAACAACAACAATAACAACAACAACAACAACAACAACAACTTATGCTTACCTCATGCAACATTTAGATACAGATACTCGCACATACACACACAGTCACAGACACAGACACAAATGTACACACATCGCATACACATACAAAGATACACACTTAGCAGCTGCATCTAGCCATGCATAGACAACAACAACAAGAAGAAGAACAACAACAGCAACAACAACAATAACAACAATAACAAAATTGCCGTCGTTTTGTAGCTACTTTCGCCTCGGTGTGTGCGTATTTTTCATTCATATTGAAAGCCAACGCGAAACAGACACAGGCAACGCTCATTGAGACTGATAATTTATGGCCCATAGCAAAAAATTTGGTGAAAATATGCAAGTGGGAAAGATTCATTGAAAAATATCGAAAAATCGAGTAGGAAAATTAACGAAAGATTTCACTCGAACAAAATTGTTGTGTATATCTGTGTGTGTGTGTGTGTGGGTGTGGGTGTGTGTGTGTGTGTGTGTGTGTGTGTGATCTGAGTGAGTGGATTTAGTTTTTGGTTATATTATATTATTTTGGTTTGAAATTGGAATTGCTTTGGTGGATTCTCCGCGTAGGCAGAGCCTAAACGACCGTGGGGCCCTGCGGGGGGTGACATCGGTTTATATATTTTTTTTTTCGCTACTGCTCAGTCGGTTGGTGCGCTGTTTGTTTGCGTGCTGTTTGCTTTTAAATATGATGAATGAAAAAAAAAAATGAAACTGGCATGAATTTGTCGCAAGCTCCCCTCAATACGAACACGTCCCGTCATCAACAATGGCATAAAAACAACAACAACAACAACAACAACAACAGCAACATGGCCGCAGCGAACGAGCGCGCCTACAAGTTGGCATATTTTCAATTTCCGTTTTTTACACAACAACAGCAACACATCGAAGCCCCCAACACTAACACGCACGCAGTCACACACACGCACACAAAGCAGCACAGCCCCAAAGCTTATGTTGGCGTCGCTTGCTGCCGACGGCATCGTGTATCGGGTGTGAGGCAACGGGCAACGGCGGTGGCGGTAACGTCCGGTTGGTTTTTAGTACGAAAAATTCGTTGTCGCTTATAGCATAGGCTTCGTGCGCTTTTGAGGCCTGTAGTCGCTGCATGTGGGACAAGGGCGATGGGTGATAGGGGGGGTTGGAAGGGGAGGGGGGGCGGAGGTGGGGTCGGGAGTTAAGAAAGGCCGACCGACCATGTGTTGTCGCCTTACAATGCTGTGTAGTTCAAAAATTGTTTTGTATTCACTCAAGCAGCGAGTCAAGCGAATTCATTGAGTTAAAGAGCGAATTCGCTCTTACTCTTGCTACCGATCAACAATGTAGACACATACACACATGCATATACACAAGTGCACAGACACAAAAATAAACACACATAGATACATATGTGTAAACATATCTCTACCCAGTTGAATATAGTAAAACGTGTTTTTCCTATGATTGCATATTCCAACAGCTTTTATATTTTATACAAATTATAGTCAAAGAATTATATATATATATATATATATATAAGTATTGTATAATTTAGATAAATAAAGCTGTGCATCATACAATTAATAATGCAATAAATCTCTATATAATTATATACAAATTCTATTGCAAATTGAATAATTAATTAGCTGTACATGAAAATAACGTTGAGCAGATAGTACATTTTTCATGGCATCTCGTCCGACTGGGTTTTATGGCACTCACACATCAATGCTCTCAACGTGCTCTTTTCGCCGCACATACAATTTCATTCTGAAATATTTTCGCCGTTAAAAAAAATCCAAACGGTTGCCAGTACGTCGCTACAAACTCGGCATTCATTTCGCTTCACAAACTTTGAGCGTGTACACAGTGCAACGTGAACGGAGCTGAGCAGAGCGGCTGCCGCGAAGAATAAAAGATTTTTTTTTTTAGCCTGGCATATTAAACATTCACTAAACAATTTAACAATAGTTTTGTCGCACAAAACGAACGACGACAAATAATAAAAGCAATAAGATCAAAAAAAAAAAATTATTATTTATAATTATTATTATTATTATTATAAATTGTTTAAATTGTGTTCAATACAGTGAGTTCTTTTATATATATATATATTTTGTATTCAATAAATGAATTGCAATTGCATTCGAAAATCTATTTTGGAATTACAAATTGCTTTCAATGGAAATCATGTGCCTAAAAATGTAAATTGCGCAAAGAAAATCGACGCCTATTTAAAAGTCCAACAACAAAAACATCAACATCAACAACAACAACAACAACAACAACAGCAGCAACAGCAACAGCAACAGCAACACCAACAACATCAACAACAACAGCAACATCAACATCAACACCAACAACAACGAACACGGCAAAAAGATCTAGCGAAAAAAAAACACGAAAAAATTCAATTCAAATACAAAACGTGTGAAGCAAAAAAAAAATTAAACAACAACGGCCACAATAATAACAACACCAACACCAACACCAACACCAACAACAACAACAACAACAACAACAACAACAAAAACAACGACACAAGAAATTTGTCTATATAAAATTGCATAAAAATATTTTTTACTGTAGTGTGTTGTCGTAGCGCACAAATACAGGTACAAAGCGACACTCACATATACAGGGCCGTAGACGTGGCCCGCTTCAAAGTGTGTGTGTGTGCATGTGTGTGTGTGTGTCCGTGTGCCCCTGTGCCAGTGTGCCCCGTGTGCATGTGTATGCGTGTATGTGAGCCGCAGTCGCTGTCACCGTCACCGTCACCGTCACCGTCACCGTCACCGTCAACGTTAACGTAAACGTCGCCGTCACCGTAACCGTCACCGTCACCGTTACCGTCACCGTCGTCGTCGCCGCCGCTGCTGCCGCAAACGTTCATTATTATTTTATTTATTTTTTTTCGTATATATATATATAAATATATATATATATTTTTTTTTGCTGCTTAATATTATTATTATATTTTTGGCACGCAAACCTGTAACAGTCGCCTGCTCTGCCAGCGTCGCTGTCAACGTCGCCTTTTGTGTTAATTAAATTTACTTTTGTGAATGAAATGCGAAAAAACCAGCAAAGCGAATAAAAAAATAAAAATTATTTATTTTTTTTTTATTTTTTTAATATGTACATAAAATGCTAAATAAATAGCACAAGCAACAACAACAACAACAACAACAACAGCAACAACAACAACAGCAACAACAACAACAACAACAGCAACAACAGCAACAACAACAACAAAAAGAAAATTAAATAAAATAAAAAAAAATATATATATATATTATCAACGGCCGTCTATTTGTATTTATATATTCATATATATATATATATATATACATATACCTATATACATATACCTATATACACACATATATGTATATAGTATTTGTCGCGATCGCGAGCCTCAAAGGCAACTAAAAGCCACTAAAACAAAGTCAAATCCGAGCGATCAGTGTGAAAATTAAAACAAGAAAAAATTTTTTAAAATTTTTGGATTATACCGTTAACGATAAGCACGAGCCTAACACCAATTGGATATATCCTTTAAGTAAGCCGAAACGATTGACGATTGTCATATACGCAAACGGATTATACACACTCATTATATATATATATATATATATGTATATGTATATGTATATATATATATATAAATATATATATATGTATATATATATATAAATATATATATATATATATATATATATATATATATATATATATGTATACATATATATGTATATATACAAATATATATATATATAAATGCATATATATATAACATATATAACATTATATTGGATTAATTATTGGATTGCTTTTGAAAATCAATGTAAGTTTAACCATATTTAAACTTTAACATACATCTACGATATATATACATATACATATACATATACATATGTGTGTATGTATGTATCTCTTACAAATACTAAATATATGTATACATATATATATATATAGTAAACTAGGTAGAATTTCAATATCAAAATGGGGGCGCACGTTTTCTGCTTTAACCTTGATGCTATCAGATATCAGGAAATGCACAATTTCCATATGCATTTCTCACTGATTTGTGTCGGGGTCGTGACAAAAACAGAATATGTCAATTAATATACAGATATATACATAATGCATATATGTATATATATATATATATATCTAAATATAGGAAGGATTTTTAGATAATTGCTAATAAAAGCAGGAAGCAATTCGTTTCAGGAAAGAAACATTCTATAATTAATTCGCACTTAATGCAAATGAAGTTGGCAATATTACCTTAAAAAGATAACTCAGATAGAGTATATAACTTTCTTTAAATGCTGTATATAACTATATACATACATATACATACATATGTATATATAATTAATATATTATTGATTCAAGTTTATTCAATTTATTGGGCTGCGTTAGATTTTCTTACCATTTTAGATTTTGTTACCTATTTTTTATATAACTCTTACTTTATTAAAAGGTCAAAGGTTGTTTTTTTCCTTTTGATGGATGATGTGAAGAACATAATGTGCTATGTCCTGTGATGATCTGAGCAAATCCTTTATCATTTTTTTTTTACTGCTTTGTGGCATGTTGAAAATTTTGTAAATATTTCACTTTTATAACATATTTATATAGCTGAATATATATATATATATATATATATTGTATATATATAAACATATATATGTATAAATATATAAATATATATATATATATATGTATATATATATTGTATACATATATTATATGCATAGATTTATCTGATTAAAATCGTTGGATTGTTGAATTCGCTGAACTTTGATACATTTAACTTGGAAATAATCTAATAATAATTGCAATACACATAAATGTTTTGTACACAAAAATAAGTCTGAAATCAAATGATTAAAATGCATTATATTTTATTTAATTTTTTTTCCATTTTGTCTCTTATTCTATTACATTAAAAGAAAACAACTAAAGATTATGAAATACTTCAAAATTAATTGCCTTTTCTAAGTATATAAATGCATTATATAGACTTTTCTATGCTATAATATATACCCTATATAATTTATATAATTTATATATATATATATATATATATATATTAAATTATATTTATTTATATTGATGAAACAAATTAACTTTGTTTTAATGTAATTTTATGTATATTTTAAATAGTTTTATTTCATTGCATTTTTATTTTTTATTGATAACAAAAAAACACAAAAAGCAGAAAAAACAAAAAGAAAAACGTTATAGCATATTTTCCATTCAGTAAATCTGCCAGGTTTCTAATCAGTTATTTATTTCACTCATTGTTGTCATTTTCCAAAACACTTAAAACACACCTGGAACACACATACACACACAAGACCCACACACATATACACATGTTGACAACGTGTCTCGCTCCTTAAGCTATAAAGAAAGAAAAAAAAAAACTTTACTTTAATCTATTTAAACCAAAATAATCACGTGCTGTCTATGGCACGCTCTACCACCATGTATATATAGTTTTATATATATATATATATATATATGTATATACCTGAACTATAAACATGCCTTTAACTAAAAAGTATTCTATTTTTAGGCAGATTTCGTCATCGATACTTTTTTCTTGTTGCTGTTGTTGTTGTATCTGTTCGATAAGCGCAACATTCTCCAATGGGTTTTACTTTCTATATTTCTCCTAACACCTGCTTATAGAGGGTTGCTTATTGGTGCGGCAAGAGTTGGGGGGTGTATAGGTTGCACGGGTTGGGCACTTAACTTGCACTATGATTCCCAATACCAATACCAATACCAATTCCTGTGCTGAATCCCAGTTCGAGTCCAAATATAACTGAAGAGGCGTAAAAAGTATTTTTTAACCGATAAGTTCGATGTGGGCATGTTAACATTTTGTTATAGTAAGCCCCCTCAGCCCCAAACTTTTTCCCTTGCTATTGACTTTATTTATTTATTTTGTTTTCTTCGTTGTTTTTTTTTATTTTTTTTATTTTTTATTTTGATCGATGGTCTCTGTGTTCCACATACGTTTGCTGCTTCTAGAGCATTTTTGTTTTTTTGGCTCGTGACTGCATTTTTTTTTTTTTTACTTTTGTATATTTATTTTGGTTGCTTTTTTTTTTTGTTTTTTTGGAAATGAATTTCGATTTCAATCTGATTTTTATATATATTTATTTGATATTTATTTTTTGTTTTTTTTTTTTTATGTTACTGATAGCCAATGCTTGACTTAAGACCCTCTACCAGCTACCCCTGTTCCAGCCTCTCTTAAAGCTGCAAGCAGCTTACTAAAAATTTAGCTCAACGGCTAAGTAGTTTTCACAAGTTGTATGAATCCTATTAAAAATATACTTGACCTTATATATTTAATAAAAATTTAATTTAACTATATATTTATACATAATTGTCTTTGTATGTGTGGGTGTGTGTGTGTGTGTATTATTTTTGGCATAGGAAAAAAGATATAAAGAGTTAAAGAAGCAGCAAAATCTAAAAAAATATATTTAAGAAAAAGATTCATTCATGAACAATTTCTTTTAAAAATCACTTTCAAACATTATTAATACTATATAAAAAAACTAAAATATAAATATAAATTTTGATTAACAAAATAAAATATAAGCAAGAAACCAAATATTCTAAATATTAGCCAAACAATTTGTAAAATTTTACAATGTCGTTGATGACGCAGAATATATATATATATATATATATATATATATTTTATTTTATATTATATATAGAAGAGAGAGAGAGAGGGAAAGAGAGAGGGAAATGCTCGTACCTTGTAAATGAAAAACTACGCAAATTGTTAAATACAAAAAATTGAAAATCTTAACATTTTCTTCAACTGAACAGAGCCAAAAATTGAATTAGTTACTATTAAAAATGCGCAAAAGGAAAGAGAAAAAAGAGAAAAGAAAAGAAGGAAATTACATTTATTTTATTTTCTATGATTTATGAGACAAATAGGTGTGTGTACGTCACTTAAACCAATTACAAGTGAACCAACTATTTTCAGTTTTATAAATATATTAGATATATCTTAGGATACTCAGAGTTAAAATAAAACTTTTCTCAGCGAAATTAATATGATATGAAAATTAAAATTTTTTCTCATATACTTCCTTATAAGTTTAATTACATATATATTTATATATATATACTTATATATATTGTATAATACAAATTTACACAATGATTTCGTAAATTCAAATTTGATATTGAAATCTTTGATACATTTTTAGAAACAAACTTCAAAATACATAATATAAAAATAAAAATATTTTGCTTTTTTTTTATATATATAAAAATAACATAGTTAACAATATAAATCCATTATTTAGCTTAAATTAAATTATTATATATATTTTTAAAATATAATTTTTCTATATAATATTTATTATTTTAATTTCATTTCTATTAATTTTACTTGCTTGTATTAATTAGCTTTTAAATAAGAATCATTTTATGATAGAATAACTTCATAATACAACATAATCTTAAGAACTAATCATAATCTATATAAATCTATAAAATTTTATTTAAAACGAAATGCATAACTTAATCTGGGAATCGAACCCAAGATGCCTCAACGAGTGAAGGCTGGAAAAACGTATTTATTGTTTTAATGCCAGCTGATTGTATATATCTTATCTAACTTAATGTAGATAATAACACTATGTATTAGTATACTATATATATATATATATAATATATTTATATGTAAAATGTGTATAGTATAATTATTGTTCAAATATAAATAGTTTAAATAGAGCAAAATGAACAAACAACATAAAACTGACAAATAAACTTCGACTTCAAAAAGATCAGAGACTGAATATGGTTGATCTCTAAAATAGGATACAGATACGCACTTAGACCTCGTACTATATATATATATAAATATATATTCCTATATGTATATATATATATATATGCATAACTGAACAATATATGTAGATGGACGTGCTTTGACGAAAACAAAAACAAAAGCAAAAAATTCTGCGGCTTTTTGAGCTGCCAGCAAAGCGAAACGCTGAGTGAAAAGCCAAAAGAAAGAAGAAAAAATACTCAAATAAACCTAAAAGAAAATAATAAATATATATGTATATATATATATATATATATATATGTATTATAAAGAAAAACCAAAAAGTCTGAAAACAATTTATGCCGCAAGCAAACATGTGATTTTAATTATTTTTGTCGTCGCAAAATTGTTATTTTTGAAAATTATAATATTTAAAAATAAACACAACAAAATTTTGTATTGCATACAGTGATGTTAAAAGAACATGATCATGTTCTTTTCTGTGTGTAATAATAATAATGAGCATAATAATTATGATGTTAAAACTAATGAAATTAATGCTAAATGTTTCTTTTTTGCATATAAAGCAATATTTATAATAAAATATATTTATCACAAAGATAAGGAAATGTTTGCAATGAAAGAATACTTAAAATATCAACAAAAGTCAGAGTTTCTCAGAGAAATATATAAACATATATAATATATATATATATATATATATATATATAGCAAAGAAAAACTAAAGAAATTTGTTGTAATATAAATTATATATTTACTTTTTGCTTGATAACATTTTTATACTATTATATATATAGTAAAATCTTTTGATATTTTTGTTCGACTATATATATATATCTATTATGTAGTATAATTATATACAGTTGATTTGTTATATAATCAATTATACGGGTGGTCTGAGCTTAAATAAGCCTCAACAAATTAAGTTCAATTTGTAAGCGCATCGAATCAAATTTATTTTAGCTGCAATTGCTGTGTTTTCCCTCTATAAGTATCTTATGTACACATATACATGTATACATATATATATATATATATAATTATTTTTTCATTTCATGTTTTTTTTTTCACTCTATAAACAAATCAGGTCTTAATTTGGTTCACCGCCACGCCCCTCATTATTATTTACCCCATCCCTAAAAAGCGACACTCAAACGGGGGCCACCCAAATGGTTTTTTTTTTGTCGAGAAACGCATACAAAATGCTTATTAAACGAAAGCCTCTAAGCATACATAATATAATATAATATATACTTATAATATATATATATATATATATATATATTTATTTATAGATATATAAAGAAATCCATTTGCCTTAGCAAATGTCGTCAATAAAGATGACGCCCCGCGTTTTCTTTTCATAGATTTCAGAGAGCAAAGAAAAAGATAATAACGTAAAAGCAAAGGAAAAATGTTGCTAATCATGTGCCACCTGTAGGTTGTATAGTATAACAGTATAGTTAGTATATTTTCTTCTTCATTCATATTCTTCTTATTTCAGTTTATGCACATGTAAAAATATCCTTGATATCCTGTCTAGAAATATAAGTTGACATGAGCCTATTGCTAGCTGCGTGGGTGACCTTCTTTCATTACCTAGAAACACCTTGAGCCTTAGGACGAGCCCACGCAATATGCTGTTACTAGATGCTGATCCAGCAACTGCTACACCAAGAGCAGCTTCTATAACAGCTTTTACATACATACAAAGATACCTTTACTTTAGTCACTTTTAATCACCACAGCAGCTCCTTGGTTTGTGTTACATTTTTTGTTGTTTTCCACGCTTTATCCTGGGTAAACATAAGTAAGTATATCAAATTCAATGCGCGGCAGACCCTTAAGGCGTCACTCACCTCTTTTTGTATCTAACAATTACACACACACACCCACTTACACACACACCCATACACGCATATACACATAGAGGGTAAAAGATAGACAGAGAGACAGAGAGAGATAGAAAGATAGGGACACACAGACAGCGCTGGGCGCGAGACGTTGGGGAGGATGCCAAGTTTTTGTTGGCCAAAATGTGTCTAAAAATAGCAAAGCGGAGACACTCAAGTGTTTTGTGACTGTCTACTGTGTGTATGTGTGTGTGTGTTTGTGTGTGTGTGTGTAGGTGTTGGTCTGTATATGTATAGGTGCAGGTGTGGGTGTGTGTGTTGAGTGTTGTGTACCCTTAAGTCACGCGCCTATTTATATGCTTTGATAAACTTTTGCCAGCTCAGCTGTTTGTATGTCTCTTTCACTCTACATCTCTCACTCGCTTGCACTGTGTCTGTCCCTCTACGTCTGTGTGTGTGTGTGTGTGTGTGTGTGTGTGTGTGTGTGTGTGCGTGTGCGTGTGTGTACTTGAGGGCAAGTTAAGGCGGGTCAGGTTGATTTCGCTTGCCATAATACATTCTTATTTCTTTTTGGGTGGTTGCCGCTCTTTGCGCTCTTTTTGAGGCTGAGTCCCAAAAAGCAAAAGGCCGTCGATTTCGCTCATTGTCGCAGCAGCAACTGTTGTTGTTGCTACTATTTTGGTAGCAATGCTGCTCTATATATGTAGGGAATATATATATATACATATATATAAAATTTAGGTATGAAGACGCAGACATTAGACGTGATGTCGTTCTTTTTGGCAATTCTGTATATCTATGTGCGTGCGTGTGTGTGTGTGTGTGTGTGTATGTATGTGTGTGAGTCATTGACGTCATCACCAGCATGTCATGAATTTCGCTTATTTCGTTTGGCGTATTTCATTCTTTCTTTCTTTCTTTCTTTCTTTCTTTATTTTTTACTGGGCAAACCAATGAACATTGTCTATGTCGATGTCTTTAGCACGTTGTCAGGTACATATATATCTATATATATATGTATGTATAGCCAGCTGCTGTTGCCTGTGCAGTCGACGTCAACGTCAACGTCAACGTCGCTGCCACTCTGTGCGTGCCTGTCTGTGTGTGTGTGTGTGTGTGTGTGTGTGTGTGTGTGTGTGTGTGTGTGTGCTGTTGCGTGGGTGTTGCGCGTGGAAGGATGTGACCGGAATTTTTGAAAAAGACAAAAAAAAATTTGATACACAAAATTATGTATATACTTTCTATATATATTGGTGTGTGTGTGTGTGTGAGTGTGTTTATTAGTGAGTACTTCATTTATTTTTTTTTTATCATAGGCCTAAAAAAGTTATAGCAAAATGAGGGTGTTGCTATGGGCTGGGCAGGACAGGGCACAACAGCAGCAGCAACACCAAAATTTGACGAAGGAAAAAATATGAAATTAACTTTCAATTGATTTTAAACAAATTTCTTTATATTATGGCTAAAAGCAATGACAACAGCTTATCAGAATGTTCAAATAGCATGGCTATATATATATATATATATATATATATATATGTATAGGCTATAAGCTGATCTTTCGAATCTTTGCAAGAAAATTTGCTGACAAATTTTCATAGAGACAAAAGAGTTGGTTTTACCTTAATGACTATTCATATAGAAACATATGTATAGGTGTATGTATGTGTATATGTATGAGTATGGGTATATACATATGTATGTATATGTATCTTTATCCTGTCAGAGAATGAATTTTCCACTTATATGAATTTCCTCTATACGCCTAAAGATTTCAATGAAAATTGTTTTTTTCTTCTTTTTTTTTTTCAAACATCTGTTGAAGCATCTTTGTTGTTGCTGCTGTTGTTGTTGTTGTTGTTGTTGTTGTTGTTGCTATTGTTGTTGCTGTTGTTGTTAGTCAAAAGGTGTGCAGCAACAACAATGAAACAGCACTTACACACACACACACACACAAATGTTGCAGCTTCCTTTTTGGCTGCCACTTAACTGTAACTCACTTTAGTCATTATAAAAACATAGATTCTACCTGAAATCTACCTACTGCAGCAACTGCACCAGCTGACAGCAGCATAGAAGCAAACAGACACACACACACACATACACACACACACACACACACACATACATACAGACACATTCATAGATACAGCTGCCTATAGTATTAAAGGAATAAAAAAAAATAAAATAAAATAAATAAATAAAAAATAAAAGAAGTAGAAACAGCAGAAGAAGAAGAGCCAAAGTCTTTACACTTCTTCTTCTTCTTCTTCTTTACACAGTCAGCAAAGAGACAATCAGTGCAAGAAAATCTTGAGGTCGATCATCTGTAGTTTATGGGCTTCTTTCTTAACCATTCCAGTTTTGTTGTTGTTGTTGTTGTTGTTGTTGTTGTTGCCCAACTCAGCCTCATTTGTTGGTGATTTGATCTTTTACTGTGCGTTCTCTTTTTTTTTTTTCAATCTATCTCCTTCTAACACTCGCCAACTCTGTCTTAGCTCCAGTCAGCCAGTTAGCCTCAATGATTACTATAAAAGTAAAGAAAAATGGACAAAGCAGCAAACATAATCATCAGCATCATTATCAAGAGCATAGACGAGGACAGACCCTATATACATACATTATATGTATATATATATATATAGATAGTATATACATATATATATATACAGATTTATAAGTATACAAGCCGCGCATGCGTGAGCAACACATTCGTGTGTCTGTAGCTCTTAGGTATCTGAACTGTGTATCAGCTATGTGTGTGCCTGTGTATGTGTCTGTATGAGAATGCGTGCATGTGCGTGTGTGTGTGTGTGTTTGCCACATGTGCTGCCCATTTGCTTTGAAAACTATTAGCTGCCCTTTTGCTGCTGCAGAATCGACAACATATGGCCTTTTCGACTACTTCTACTGCGACTTGTGTCTGGTTTTAATACCCTACATTAAACTCAAATGGCTTAAGCGGCTATATAGGCAGTTAGGCATGTATATCTATATATACTTTAAATCGAATCTTTTAAGAGATATATAATATTATTTCTCTCAAGTTAATCTCTTTGCGCAATGCATTTTTTTTGTCTTAATGTTTATAGGGTATCCTAGCGTCTAACACATATAGATGATTGTTGCACTCTTACTTGTTAGTTTTCAGTATTTCGTATTCAGTTTTTAGTTTTCAGTTTTTAGTCTCTGGCTTGAGCTGTCTGTCACTGTCTCTTCAGCCCCTTTTGGATGCCGATACGCTGCTCGTCGGGCATTTAAATAGTTTAATGATCTGAATGCTCCGGGATGCTATGCCATGGTATGGATTGCTATGGATTGGCTATGAACTGCTGATGTTGCGGCTGTTGTTGCTGTTGTTGCTGCTGTTGCTACTTGGCTAGTTGCTTATACTGGTTATGTATTGTGGCAGACTCTATAGACGCCGATTGATTTCCCTGTTTCCTTTTCCCTTTTTTTTATTTTTTCTTTTATTTTTGTCTTTACGCCAATCTGTTCCGTTACTGAAGCCAGTTCTTCTTTCTGTTCTTCTATTTCTTCTTCCATATATATATATTTATTTTTTTTGATTCCCTTCAAGTCATTAGTGTTTCCTGTGTAGGTTTTTCATTAATAGCTGACTCGATCTTTATCTTTATCTGTATCTTTATCTTTATATATATCACTATCTTTATCTGTATCTGTATATCTATTCTATACCTATCTTTTTACATTGATAAGTTTTATTGATCTTAAGTTAAATATCATAATAGTATCATATAGTTTGAATATTTGTTTAAAACTGCAGAAATATTGTAAATATCCTCCTGATAAGTGTTATCTATAGTATAAATATATCTTACGAATATCGCCCGAAGTATATAAGAGCAGTGTAAGTTATATTTAAAGCTTAAAGCTTAAAGGTTCAGCAGGTGCCTTAAATGTTATCCCTAAGTTTATAAGGCCATTACAGCGTTGCCACCTAGTTATACGCTGTCAGTTGTATCATAAAGAATGCTGTCAGCTTATAATTGTTAATTGCAACACAAATTAAACATTTAATGTGGCAATCAACCTTCAATTTAAGCAAAAGTTATTATGAACTTTAACTTTAAGTAGACTATAGATAATCCTCAGAATAGTTTTATACCTAAAAATTGCTTCCTTATTGTTCTGCTCGTTCACATCTTTAATGTAATATTAAAACTTGAATCGTAAACAGTTTTCTTTTCATTTCATTTCATTTTTTCTTTTTTTTCTTCTCAGTTTTATATGGCCAAATACGGCTATTAATTATGTCCAATAAGTATGAATATTAACGCTTATGAGCAGTTAATAAAATTGACTTTTATGTGCAGTTCGTATATATATATATATATATATATATATATGTGTTTGTTTGTATATATGTTTATATATAGTTTGTTTTTAATGATAATTGGGTCATGCTGACATTTCTTTTGCGGCAATTAATTCAAAATAAATGGCAACGGGGCGCGCCCTCTTGACTGCACCTAAGCCTCCCTCCTAACACGGCTCCCTCTACTCATATACATATATATATATATATATATATATATATATACAGAGAGCAGAGAGCATATATATATATATATATATCTGTATGTGCTCTCTGCTGTTGCCCTCAAAGTCGCCGGCTTGAAACAGCAACAACGAGTAGACGTTGAAGGAACACAAAAAAAAACCTGTTTGCATTTGATTTTGCCTAAGTTTATTTTTATATAAAAACGCAGTGTTGTTGTTGCTTTTGCTATTGCTATTGTTGTTGTTGTTGTTGTTGTTGCAGGTTGTCTGCCTTAAATAATATTATTTGAATTGCAACAGGCGTGACACTTGTTTGTGCTAACAAACAAACAAAAAAAAATCACATACATATACATATATATACTACAATATACTATGTACGTAAATATATAATATATTTATATATATAATACATATATATTAAATATAATACACACATATATATATATATAAATACAATGGCAAATCCGTCGAATCGTTGAATCGTTTTGAATCTTTTGAATCGTTTGCCTTTGGTTTGAATGAAGACGGCAAACGTTGACATCGACGTCACTAAAATGCCGACTGAGACAATGGCTGCGACGTCGACTGAAACAGAGACTGCGACAGAGACAGAGACAGAGACTGAGACTGAGACTGAGACTGAGACAACGACTTGTGACTTGTTTTGTGGCGCCCGCAACGCCAAGTTCACTTATTAATGAAAACGTTTCAAATTCAAATGGCACATTTCATTTTGTGCGCCATTGAATGAACATCAGCAACAACACAAACAACAGCAACTGCAACAACAACAATAACAACAACAGTGACAGCAACAATTTTAAAAATAAATGTGCTATGTACTTAAAAAATTGGCAGCACTTTTTCCACAACAACAATATCGATAGCAACAACAATAGAAACAACAACAGCAACAAGCACAACAACAGCAGCAACTGCGTTCCAAGGTCAAAGTTTGCCAGTTTCATTATTGGCGGCAAATTTGATATAAAAATAACAAAAAGCAAATCAAAAACAAGTAAAAATGCTTACAAAGTGTATGCACGACTAACTAGATACCCTATATAAATATATATTTATATATATATATATAAAATATAAAAAAAATAGTTTAAGATTATTTAATTTTTGGTGTACAAATTGTACTTTAAATATGGGAAAATCTTATCTGATATATCTATATATATTAATATATATATACATTACATTCAAATATATATAAATCTATATATGTATATATATAAATATATGTATATGTATATGTTCATTTCATATTTTTTGGAGTATAGAAAACTTTGTTAAAAGCAAGGTATAAATTCTCTTATTGAAATCGGTTTAATCTTGATTGTAATATATATATATATATATATATATATATATATATATATATATATATTCCAAATATTCCATATTTTCTTTAAAATTTTATACTCTTTACTGTGTTTTTTCTATGCTTAAAGAGTATGAGAAAAGGCAAAATGAAAAACAAAATAATAAAAAAAAAGAAAACAAAAACCACACGAAATTTTAACGCAATTAAAAATAAGAAAAATCTTTAAATTACGTGTAGCCATTATTGTTGTATTTGATGTTGCTGCTAATTTTTGTTATTTTTATTGTTATTATTATTTTGTTGTTGTTGCTTTTGTTTTTTTTTTTGTTATTTGTTGTTCGGCTGTGCCAATTAATTTAAGAATGAAATCGAAAATCTTGGCATTGCGAGCTATTTTTTTTTTTTTTTTTGGTTTTTTTGTTTTTCCTTTTATATTTTTCTACTCAATATTTATTTATTTTTTTCTTTATTTATATTTTATTTTTCTTTTTATAATTTGTGGCAGTTTTGAATGTGGTTGAAAAACAAATTCTTTAATAAATTATTGCAATTAAATTTAATAATTTTTTTTTGATTTTCTTCTAAATGCTGCTTAAATATCAAAAAAAAAGAAAGAAAAAAAAATCGAAATTGTTGCAAAAGCAAAGATAAAAAACAAATAAATTTTTTAAAATAAAATTAAACATATTACTTAAGTAATTATATTTTTCAGAAACTATATAAATATTATATTAGTAATATTAATATATTGGTATGTTGAAACATTGCAATAAACTGCCGATATTTTTGGTCAAATAAGAAAAGTGAAATTTAATATTAAAAGTTAATATTTTGTTTATTCACTGATAATTAAAAAAAATTAATGAAATTAAATAAAATTAATGAAAAACATTAATTTAAAGAATGGCATACAAAATGCGTTGAATAATTTTTTTTTTCTATTTTATTTTTTTTTTGCTTTTTATTGTTTTCGTTTTTCTGTTTTTATTTTTGCTTTTGTTTTTGTTCTTATAGCTTTTCTTATTGGCAATCAGCAACGATCTGCTATAGCTCTGACCACTGAACTTACCCCCACCCCTGCTAACCCCTCTCCCATTCTCTATCACACACACACTCACACCAACACTCTGCTACGTGCTGTGCCCAAAGACCATTCCTCATCTGTTAGCTGTTTATTTCGAATTTGTTTTTCTCAATTGTGGTCATTCTCGAAAATTGTTTTTGAGTACCGGACATGACGTCAATAAGTGGGCGTTTTGTGTTAAATTTTATACCAGCATACAAATACATCTATATATATATATATATATATATATGTATATATTACTATATATTATATATATATATATATATATATATAAAGGTGTATCTGCTATAAGGCAGCATTTTGAACTTTTTTCTGCGTGCTGTTTTTGCAGCCTGCAAAGAAAAGAAATATATAAAAAAAAAATATTATAAATATAAAATTGATTAGTTGGGAGTGTACACAGCTTTTGCCTCAATATGGAGTATAATTAATAATAATGTTGTTGTATTTAAGCATTTCCTGTATTTCCTTATATGTCACACTTAATATGTCTCATCAATTTTACTGCTATGTAACAGAAAACTGGCGAGCAACATTTCTTGAATTAGTGTTAAATGTGATTAATTTACGAATCTAATATAACAAACATAAAAAGAAAGAAAAGAAAATAGAAAAAAAAACACACACATTTCAATTTGATTTAGATTTTAACGAGCCGAGGGAGTGGCTATTAAATGATAATGCAGGTTAACAGGTTCAAATGGGAATGAGGTGATAATAGAAGCTGCACCAAAATATATATATAAAAAATATATATATATATATATATAAAAAAATATAATTTCAAGTTTTATAAACTGCTTCTAACCGGTTTAGGTTATGATTTCAATGTTAAGTAATAACAAAAAAAAAAAAAAAATAAACAAATATAATAATAGAGAATAATAGAGAATTTCTTAAGAATTGTTCTTAGACATGCGTTTCACTTAAAATAAACGTTACAATTAGGGAGTTAAAAATCTTTAAATTCAACTGAATTTTAAACACAAAATAAAAAAAAAATAAAAATAGAAAAACATAGTAACAACTTAACTATAAAATACCCTGTTAACCACTTAGCCATAAGCCCTATAAAAAACTTGGCTTAAATATCCATAGTTGAACGTTGCTTTAGTTCATTTTATTAACATATATAAACATTAAGCTTTAATATTTTTATCTGTGTTAACTTACACTGAAAGAAAGACTATAATAAATAGATTTTTCTTTTCTTTTTTGTATTCGTTGCCTTTGCAGAGTATACATTTTTTTTTTTTTTGCATTTTGTTTACACAAAGTTTTTGACCTTCTTCTTGTGGCGGTGCGTTGAGCTGACCAAATTTAGTTCTACTTTTGCTACTTCTAGTACTACTACTACTACTTCTTCATCTTTATTTTTATTGTTGATTGTTCCTCTACTTTACTTTATGGTGTTGTTGTTTTTTTTTCTTCTACTTTGTTTTTATTTTTTTCGTACTTTTCTTTTATATACATGTATGTATATTTTTATGGCATAGCGCGAAATTAATTACAAACAATGAAGAAAAAATATTTTGAGCTTTTTCTATAACAAAAGAAAAAAAAAAAAAAAAGAGCAAGAACAATTTAATTGTAGAATTTGTATATAAATAATGTTTAGGGTAACAAATTTTTAACACGTTGAGCTCACCCTTTGTTAATTTATAGGGAATATTAAATATTTGCTATTGTATTTGTAGAACGTGTCAACTGTTGGCATATTTATATAGATGAGTGTAAACTATATATAAATCACGTTCAGCGTTCACAGGAAAATTTTAAAATTATTGAATAAACTTAAGTAATTCAAAATAAATAAAGCAAAAACTCAATACTCAATCCAATATATTGTTTAATGTTACAGATACTAAATTATATTTTTAACCCATATCAAATATTCAAATTAAAGTTTCTAATCAAATAATTAAATGATTAAAATTTTAAAATTATAAAATTTTCGATTAAAAATAAATCAATAATAAATCACTATTTTTATTTCAATATATTTTGAATACATTAATTTTTGGAAAAAAAAAAATATGTAACAAAATACAAATTTAAAAATTAATATTTTTAATTGATTATATTAATTATGAATATTTTTCTATATATTGTTTACATATCTTAAATTGTTTTTATATATTTCAAAATATTGAATAATTATTTTGTTTTTTTAATTTTATTCTTTTATTTTTTTATTAATATTATTTATTTTTTTATTATTTATTATTTATTTTCTTTTATTAAATATTTTGGATATTTTTATTTTTATAAGTTTATCGTTTATTTTTTTAATAATATTTTTTTCAATTTATTCTTTCAAATAATTTTTCTTTTTAGTTTTATTCAATATGCCAATTTTATATTTTTAAATTAAAATATTTATTTCATATAATTTATTTTTTTATTTAATATTTTGGACATATAAAAAAAAATGATAAATAAATAAATGTATTACGAGGCAAAAGATGATTTTTTTTTTTTTAATTTTGACATAAATCATTTTAAATAAAATGCTCTTAATATTTAAAATTATAAAATTGAAATTTATAAAGCTTTTCAATTAATCCAATAATCCACAATCCATATAAAACTTAACTTAATATATTCTTAAAAAAAAAATGAAAAAACTAATACTTAAAATAGTTTTATTAAAATATTTTTTATTCTATTTTTTTGTTGCTTACAGAAAGCAATCGCTGCAGCTGTGTTAAAGAGAGAGAGAGAGACAGAGTGAGAGAGACAGCGGGAAAAAAAAACAATATATAGGAGCAACGTGCTAGGATGAAGGCAAATCGAGCCGATTTCGGTCACAGCAATTATCGAGAGCATTATTGAGGGGCAGCAGGCACTATAAGAGCCTGGAGCAGTGCAAGGCTGGTGGTTTGTATTGGTTACAACACTACATGGATCGCAGAAATGGCGGCGATCCCTTGGCGCCACCCCGGCCCCCAAAGCTCCTACCGCGCGTGCATCGACCAAGGGCGCCGGAGCCAACAACGTTAACTGATGATAATAACATTAACAGTAACAGTAACAGTAACAGTAATAGTAGCATTAACAACAGCAGCAACAGCACAAACAACATAAATATCAACGGTAGCAATCTACAGCAGCAACAGCAGCAACAGCAGCAACAGCAGCAACAGCAACAGCAACAGCAGCAGCAGCAGCAGCAGCAGCAGCAAAACCAACAACCGACGCAGCAACAGCAACATCCAAGTATTATAACAACAAATAGTGCAACAACAGCAGCAATCACGGCGTCGACAAATAATAATACTATATCGATAACATCAGCATCGGTCGATTTTGACGATTATCAGATACATCATCTGACGTTCCTGCCACAGCGACCAATCAGTTTGAGCCGCAACAGCAGCAACGCATCCTCATCGACAGCCACGGCGAACAGTAGCACTGGTTCCACATCCAGTTTTACGCGTCGCCGTCAGCCGATGCCATTGCTGACAATTGGTAGCAACAACAATAGCCACATCAGCAACAATATTAATAATAGCAGCCACAGCAATCACAGCAATCACAACATCAACAACTTCCTTAGTCATTTCCAAAGCGCTGATCCAGTGTCATTGTTGTCAACGGGTCAGCCGCCCGCTTCCCCCGTCACGCTGGCGCAACCGCGACCCGAATCCGAAAGGCTCACAAATGAGTATGTGGACACACCATTGCAGCATGCGACACGATGCCAACATCCGGCTGGTCAGCAGGATCATGGCCAAACAACGACGCATCATTTGCTGTTGCTGCCACAGCGGCATCAGCATCAGCAACAGCATCATCATCAAATACATTCAACGACAGCAACATCAGGATTAGGTGGAGGTATAGCGGGTATAACAGGATTAGGTGGCTTAACTGGATTAGGTGGAGGTACAGCAGGAGCATCGACAACAACACCAACAACAACAACAACAATTGGTCACCATTCTCATGCCCATCACATTAATCGACTGGCGGCAGCTGCGGGCTCAGCAACGTCAACGTCAACAGCAACAGGGGGCATCGATGGCACCGATGGCTTATTACATTCGCATTTGCATATAACTCCCGCGCAACATCATCAGCAATCGCATCAACAGTTAAATGGTCACACCAAAGCACCCGCCTCTAAATTTTCGCCAGCACCGCCGGCGCCACCTCGCACCGGATTAGGTATGG
The DNA here is from genome assembly GCA_037044455.1 of Zygothrica quintamaculata. NCBI lineage: Eukaryota > Metazoa > Arthropoda > Insecta > Diptera > Drosophilidae > Zygothrica > Zygothrica quintamaculata. The sequence goes on from JBAMBS010001178.1 coordinate 138,111, forward strand.
GCTTAGGCATGGGCATGGGTTTAGGATTTGCGGCAGTGGCCAGTGTGCAGCCAATAACACAGCCCATTACCAAACAGCCAGCAACTGGTACAGCATCCAGTAAGGAGCATATGCATGCTTTGGAGGAGCTGTTGCAGCAGCAACAGCAATCGCTACCAGGCAGCGGTGGCCAGCTGGGTGCACCCATTGTTATGGGCGGTGATCCAACGCTACTCAATCCGATTGTCTGTCCACGTTGCGGTCTCTGCCGCTGCGAGCAATGCCAGAGTCCAAGACCATTACCACAGACCTGGGTATGCAACAAGACATGTCTCTGCAGTGCCGAGTCCATTATTGATTATGCCTCGTGCTTATGCTGCGCCAAGGCGCTATTCTACCATTGCGCCAGGGATAATGACATGGATTGCGATGATGGCAATGGCACACCCTGCGTCGATAATCCCTGTTCCTGTGGCCCCTATAAGCGCACGCAACGCTGGGGCTGGCTGGGCGCTCTGTCCATTGTTTTACCCTGCCTTTGGTGTTATTGGCCCATGCGCGGGTGTATAAGGCTTTGCGAGAAGTGTTATGCACGCTTTGCCGGACGTGGCTGTCGCTGCCAGGGCTCCAATCTGGGCGGCGTTGGATCTAATAGCAGCATAATGCCCATAGTCCCAATTGGCGGCATTGCTGGCAACAATCTTAATGGCAATGCAACAAATGGCACACAAAATGGTAATCTACAAACAAATGGCAAGGATTTTAATCATGGATGCAGTGCAGCTAGCCGTATATTACGCAAAGGCGATCTAACGCCAGAGAAACGTTTACTCGACTCCAGTGTCGACTATTAGAGTGGAGCGCGTTTTGTGTGCGTTTTTTGCCGCGCGTAAAAAACGCGTCACACACACACACGAAAGTCGCTTAAAAAACTGCTGTAACGGTAGGTCGTTGGCTCAATCTGCTGAGCCACGGGGTGGTGAAGAGGGCAAAATGTATATATACATATATATGTAGCTATATATATATATACAAATATTACATATATGACTTAAAGATATATAACTATGTATGATCTATAGATATATACAAGAAAAAAAAAAAACCAATTTTTTTTAAAACAAACTGAGAAAAAATTAAATGTATAATTAAAAAAAAGCAAAGAAGAGTTAAAAGGAAAATGGGGAAGAGAAAAAAACAAGAAAAGAAAAGAAAAGAAAAGAAAAAAATAAATAACCAAAGACTGCAAACAGATAATTATTAATTATTAGAAATGTTATTTAAAAAATAATTTTCGCTTAATTTAAAAAAAAAAAACAAAACAAAACAAAATAAGAAACAAAAAATTTAAGGAACTGCACGAAAGGGAGGGACAGAAGAGTAAAAAAACAAAAATTAAGGTAAAACGAGCGACAATTTTTTTTTTTTTTTTTTTTTTTAATTTTATTTCTACAATAATAATAATAATATAAATATAGATTATTTTATTTTATTTTTTTTTTTTTTTGGATTATTTCGATTTGCATCAAAGTAAAACAAAAGGGAAAAAAAAAACAAAACATTTGGAATAACCAAAAAGAATGAATGAATGAATGCAAGCGACAAAGAGAGAAAGAAAATGAAATGAAAAGAAAACAGTAAGAGAAACTTTTAGATAAATATTTGTGCGAAAACTTATTCAACATATATAATAAAAACATAAAAAAACAAACAGATATAGTCAAAATATATAAGATACCAGTCCATTTTTGATGTTGTAGACAAAAGTAAAAAAAAATAAATAAAAATTAAAGAAAATTAAGGAAAAATTATCCAAAAAATAATCACATATTATACAAAAAAAACTAAAACTAAAACAAAGTAGAGAAAATAAAACACAAAGTAAAGAAAATTATATAGGAAACACAGATG
>JBAMBS010001178.1:142500-147500 GCA_037044455.1 Zygothrica quintamaculata
ACCATCCAGCTATTTCCCTCCATTATGCTTATATTGCATACGCATCACATGGCAGACTCGGGTCTATCCAGTGGCAGCGGTTAATGCTGCTGCTGTCACTGTTGCCGTTGCTAATGCTGCTGCTGTTGCTGCTGGTGCTGTTGGTGCTGCTGCTGCTGCTGCGGTTGCCACTGCTGCCGCTGCATTTTGCGGATGCTATTTGGGGCCGCCATCGTCGTCGGCGCACTTATTTTTAAATTACTGAAAATGTTGCAAGCGTACACACACACACACACACACACACACACACACATACAAACAGCAACAACAAATACACATGCATTCAATTTAAATTTAACTGCAAAATATTTTATTCACACTGGAAGGGAGGCAGCCAAGCTACAACAACAATAATAACATTAAAAAAGGCTCGACAACAATTTATCCTATAAACTAGTTTACAGGATGCAAAACTGATAAACGGATAAACGGATAATTGGATAAACTGAAAGCTGTGCATGTCTCTAATATGCATCAAATCATACAACATGTGCCTTGTCGTACAAATAATGGCAAACATGTTCGATGATGCACTGATTATTTTCACTATCAAACATGTTCGTACATCTACAGCAAATGTAGAAAGTTTCACTTAACTGCAACTCAATTTATAATGTTTACAAATTGAACATTATATTGCAATAAAATTTCGCTAGATTTTTGTAACTATTTTCTGTTTTATAGCATTTCAATGTACCCGTTCTTAGATTGTGTACAGGGTATAATAGTAGAATAATAACAGCAACAATAGAATTTTTTTTTCGTCACATTGCTGTGTGTTTTTTTTTTGTTTTTGCTTGCCTGTCTCCCTCGATCTTGCTCAATTCCCCTCTTTTACTATATCTAATACTCTCTCTCTCTCTCTCTCGCTTGCTTTCTTACTCTCTCTGATGCTCTCACTCTTATTCACGTTCTGTGTGTGATTTTGTCTCATTTTGTCGTGAACAGCTGTTCGCTGTACTGAGCTGAGGTTAAGCATGACACGTGCAAATTGTGTGACAGCGGAGCAAAGAGTTTGCTGTTGTTTGCAATTGTTGCTGTTGTTGCTGTTGTTGCTGTTGTGACTGTTGTTATTGTTAATTAATGCAAAGTGCAGTAACCGTTTTGCATAATTGACTGCCAAGCAGCGACTACGACCCTCACTGTGGGCACTTTATTCAATCATAATTCGCGCGCCCAGTCAAAACCAACTCAACGAAAATTTTCAAATGCTCAACTTGATCGCGTGTGTGTCTCTCTCTGTGTGTGTGTGTGTGTGTGTGTGTGTTGTGCGTTCTTGTGCGTATGTGTGCGTGCATGTTTGTCGCCGCTGATAGCCCGACAGTTCGTCAGGTCACCTTTGGTTATGCAAAAAGGAAAAAAAAAAATAAAACATTAAATAAAAATAAAAAAAATATAATAATAAATAAATAAAAAAAAATAAATAAGCAGTAAAAAAAGGCAACAGCAAATAACTGTAATCAGCGACGACTTTGCGGCACACTACACACCCAACAAACAAAACTGAGATGGCGAACGGGTCTGATAAGCGCACGAGACCTGCCAATTCGCTCGAAACTGGTCTTTGTCTCAACGTTGTCGTTGCTGTTGCTGTTGCTGTTGCTGTTGCTGTTGCTGTTGCTGTTGCTGTTGCTGTTGCCGTTGTCGTTGTCGTTGTTGCCGCTGCTGATTGACACAGTTTGGGTCGCTTTCTTATATTGATGAATGGAAACCGAACTGAAACGTTGGCACGGCATTTTTATTTTATTTTTTTTCTTTTTTTTTTCTTTTTTTCTTTTTATTGAAGTGTGCTATATTTAACGAAGTGAGTACATCGTATGCAAGTCTTGCCATTCGAGTAACTGTATAGGGTCGGTCTGCTCTCTCAATAACTATATACATATATACATACAAACACACAAACACACACACACACACATATGTATGAATATATATATGGTGTGAGAATACAATGCACTGACAGCTCTAATGAATGAAGTTGATAAGACGGACAAAGCGACAAACTGAACTACTGCAGCAGACGTAGACATCAGCAGCAACATCAACATCAACAGCAGCAACAGCAACAGCAACAGTTGCCAAGTGCCGCCTAATGGTAAATAGGTTTGAATGGGGCAAAAAAACGATCAGTTCAAATTAAAGTTAAATGCAAAAAATTATGGCTTAACCTTAACTTATCTAAATTATTGTTCAAAATATATATGTATATAATTACAATATTAGTTATTATAACATAATTTAAAATGCAATAACTAAAGAAAGATTTGACTTTTCTATTAACTTTTATAAGAATCACCAGTTATATAGTATTTAAACAAAATTTTTCATTCTATTAATGCAGATTGATTAGTTATAGAATAAGATAAAGGTTCAACAAATATGCCTAATTGAGGGAATAAAAATCAAAAGAATTTCAAAATATTTTCTATAAAGATTATAATTAAAAAATGTATTTGATTTGTATAATAAATGTATATTTATATATTTTTCTATTTACTACAGGTATTATTAACTTATTGCTATATATCCGATAATTAATTTCATAAGCTTTAAATACTCTACCATATTCTATGCCCAAAAATCCTTCCAAGTTTCCAAACTTAATAATAAATTTTATACTTAATTTTGAAATCATAAATTATATACAGCAAGTATGAAATCTATAGTATATACATATGTACCCGACAGTAGGAACACACACACACACACACAAACACACACACACACAGTTCTACACTTTAAGCCATTGCGCGTTCCTTTTAGCCGCCCTACCTCGCTCTATATCGCGATACTTAATGGTGCATAGCTTCCGTGTTCTTTGTTTAATCTTAACGAGATTCACAGTGTAGATTAAGCATAGTATAATTATTATGTTTACAAAAAAAAAATTTCATCGATTGAAAATTGTGCTTAATAATCGATTTATTTTTTCTACTGAGATGGTCAGTGGATGAAATTCAAGAATCTAAAAGTAAAATAAATAGCGTACGAAAATAACGAATCTAAATTCCAAATTTCATTGATCTAGCTCTTATAGTCTTTGAGAAACAGACGTACAGGCAGAGGGACAGACGGACAGGGCTAGATCGACTCGGTTAGTCGTGCTGATCAAGAATATATATACTTTATAGGGTCCCAGTTGATTATTTCTATCTGTTACATACTTTTAGATTTTGCACATTTCCATTAACTAGCTTTCTTTTTAAAAGCAAAGAAGCTAAGAAGGACTTAATATTTAAACGGATTATTGCTGAATATATAATTATATATTTATATGTATATAATATATAGTCATATATATATGAGACTATAAATGTGTGTGCATGTGTGTGTTTGTTAAAATAAACATCTTAAATGGGTGTTTCATTATCATTGCTAGTGTCATTCATCTTTTGATCATTTCCGGCCAGTCATCGGAGCTATTTTGATGTACAGACACATACATATGCAACAACATATATGCATACATATGCGCATATTATGCACGGTATGCCCCATTTCCTTTACACACACACACACACACACACATACACATACGCATATGTAGAAAACTCCATTTTAATGTTTGCGCCCGCATAAAATTACCGTTGCAGCTCAATTCCAGACGCTACTCAGCCGCATGGAAGGTGAATTCGTTATACACTCCGTGGCCTTTGAGGCGCGTTGCTCTAATAAACATGAGCCAGGAAGCGTTATCAGGCATATATATAAACATATATATATATATATATATATATATATATATATACGTATATATAGTATAATCATGCATATAGACAGACGTTAAAAATGAATATTAGATTGAACATAAAAGAAATAATTCTATTAAATATATATTGTATATTAATATTTATAATAAATATATTTATAGCATTGTGTTACAGACATTCTGGAAACTCCTGAATGATCAGATCAATGAATTCATTATACATATAAGTATAAGTATATATATATATATATATATAAATGTATTCATATATTCAATATCAATTGAGCGTCAATATTCTGTCTGAGTTTGTCCGTTTGTGTTTGTCATTTGATCTTATCCGTTGGCAAGTTCAGTGCAAAAAATGCCAAATCACGTTTACTCCTGTTTATAAACAGGTTCCAATGTTTTTAGTGGCCACTGATTGATCCTGATCCTGTGCCACAGCCTCTGTATTTGTTCCCTGTGCCTGTAGGTTTGCCATTACCTCTGCCTCTGCCTCTACCATTGCCTCTGCCTCTGCCATTGCCTCTGCCTCTGCCTCTGCCTCTGCGTCTGCGTCTGCTTGTAGTGTATGTTGTCTGTGCAACGGAAGTCGCTTGTGGTTTTGTATGCATTGGTTGTCGTTGTCCGTTCTTGGTAAGTTTATCGCCTGCTCCCTTTGATGTTCTTTCCGCAGTTGCAGTGCAACAGGTGTAAACGAAATTCAACAAATACGCACATCCGCCCTGCAGCGGAAGCACCTGTAAGTACAGTATATGCAGTATATATATATACTATATACTATATCTATATATCTATATATCTATATATCTATATATCTATATATCTATATATCTATATATCTATATATCTATATATCTATATATCTATATATCTATATATCTATATATCTATATATCTATATATCTATATATCTATATATCTATATATCTATATATCTATATATCTATATATCTATATATCTATATATCTATATATCTATATATCTATATATCTATATATCTATATATCTATATATCTATATATCTATATATCTATATATCTATATATCTATATATCTATATATCTATATATCTATATATCTATATATCTATATATCTATATATCTATATATCTATATATCTATATATCTATATATCTATATATCTATATATCTATATATCTATATATCTATATATCTATATATCTATATATCTATATATCTATATATCTATATATCTATATATCTATATATCTATATATCTATATATCT
>JBAMBS010001178.1:157500-280081 GCA_037044455.1 Zygothrica quintamaculata
AACAAAAAAAAATGTAGTAATATATGATAAACTATTTTTTGAGATAATTTCTCCAAAAACCTCATAAATGCATGGGACAACTAATTGACAACACACTTTTTTTAAAAAAAAAAAAAATTAAAAGCTTAAGATAAAATTTTCAAAAATTTTTTTGTTAATATTTAAAGAAATATCTACCAGAAAAAATTTATATAAAATATATATTTATATATAAGTTCATAGGGATTTTTAGCAATAAACGAAAATAATATGAAAAATATGAAAAAGCCTTAAGATACCATATTTTCGTATATATGTAAATATATATATATATATATATATATATATACGTTATATGCGCCGATCAAGCCAACAAAACGATGTGAATTTATGAATGTGTACGATTACGAGCATTTTGTACGTTTCAGAGTTTCTTTCACGAGAATCCAAGAATCAAGGGAATCGAATGAACGAACGAAAGAGCGAATGAACGTAGGAATGAAGGAGCAAAGTAGTGTAGGCAGGAAGGAGCAAAGGAATGAAGGAACGAAGGAACACGCGATGCAATCTGTGAAGGATCACGTCTGGAATGTGGCTTAAATTATGACTTAAATGGCGTTGGCAGTTTATGCGGCTGCTGTGTATGTATGTTGTTTGTATTTGTGTGTGTGTATGTTTGTGTGTACATAATGATCATGATGAGCATTATGATGATGATGATGATGATGATATTAATGTTGCTGGAGTAGCGGAAACGCACTCAAAAGAGATCTTGACTTCAAGCTGGCTTTTAAGCCTCGTCTCGCTGGCTTTCTTTCTCAATGCTGTTTCGCCCATTCTTAAGAGGTTCAACTCCAATTTGGACTCAAACTCGGTCGCTGCTTTTTTTTTGTTTTTCTTTTTTTTTATGACTGACTCTTATTGGTATTGCTTGTTGTTGTTGCTGTTGTTGTTATTCTTAGTGTTAGTATTAGTTGTTGTTGTTGTTACTGTGTTGTGAACTGGCTGACTGACTTTGACTTTATTTGGTTAGTTGCTTTTGCTTGACGATAAATTTTTTTTCACCGAAGCACATTCTTAGTTACATCCTTCACAAGGTCATGCGAGTGCATACACACACAAACACACACACGCACACGCACACGCACACGCACACGCACACGCACACTCATATAGACATATATGTATACATTTGTGTACACATATATATTTATATATATATTATAGGTATGTACATTTTAGTATTTAAGCCAAGTAATCTTTAAGCAAATAATTGTAGTTGGTATGCGGTTTCTGTTTGACTGTCCCCTCGCTGGCAATGCTGGCTTCAAGTTGGATCTGCTGCCTCCTCTATCTGCTCCAACGACCATATCGTATACACCGGAGCTGCTGCTGCTGTTGCTGTTGCTTTTGCTGCTGTTATGTTTGCACAAATTGTTAGCGACTGGCACAGAGATACAGTTTGTTTTGGTTGTTGGTTCTGTTTTTTAAGCTTTGCTTCGGAGCATTTTCAAAAATATCATATCTATAGACGGTTAAGCATATGTGTGCGAAGCATTGGGGATCTTTCGATTGGGTAGGCCTGGTATGGGCTGAATTGAGCTTCATATATAAATTATTTGTCGAAATATTAAAGAAATAAAAAAAATAAAGGCTTAACCTTTGAAAATTGAGAATTTTCTTACACCTATTGAAATTTCTAACTTGCATGGCTTTTCATCTAACTATTTTACTACTACTCTCTCTCTCTCTCTCTCTTTTCTCTTCTTCTGTCACTTTTGCCTTGTGCTTCTTGTCTATCTTTTATGTCAACGCTATAATCTTCTAAGTATGCCACGTGTGGTACCTTGTGGGTTCTTTGCCAACATGCTGGGTGTTAACAAGATATCAAATATGCATGTGGGCAAACTAGACAGATATTTAAACTCCAACTCAAAATTTCAACTGCCACTCCGAATCACACTCCGAATTCAAATCGGATACAAAGTCTGATCACAGATGCATTCTGGTTGTCACATGAAATGGAAATAGAAACTAATTATTATTTATCACATTTACTTAGAATCGCCACTAGAATCACGAACACATTAGACGAACAAAACATGATTTCTGACCACCAATTCGGCTTTAGGAAAGGACACGGCACAGTGGTGCAGGTGCACAGGGTTTCCAAGCATATCCTGCAGGCCTTCGATGATCTCGAGCCTTTGACAGTGTATGGCTTCTGCCGGGGCCGTATTTCTGCCTAATCAACTCACTCTCCCTAGAGCATCAAATGATAGCGGGAGTCCCGCAAGGCAACGTTCTTGGTCCGCTTTTGTACACCATTTACACTGCGGACCTGCCGACTCCTATGATTTAAGAGGGGATTTAGCCATCAAAAGCGCTTATAGCCACGTACGCTGACGATGTGACAGTCTTGCTTAGCTCAAAATGCCCAAGCGAGGCAGGGCGTGGGCTTCAGGAATATTTAAATCTATTGGTGGATTAGTGCGCAAGATGGAATATGAAAATTAACCCCACCAAAAGAGCTAATCCATGCTTCACGCTAACAGGATCCGTTTCTCCTTTAAACCTAGATTATAGGAGCATTCAGCAACCTCCACAAGCGAATTACCTAGGGGCTACCTTAGACAGGAGACTCACCTTTGGGCCGCATCTGAAGGCAACAGCAAAACATGCGGCCAACAGGCGAAGTATATGTATATGAAGTATATGTTCACTGCATCATATCAGCCTATATGGTTGTACGGTATAGAGATTTGGGGGATTGCTTCAAAATCTACGTATTAACGGTTGCAAGTGCTACAAAAATGAACACTTTGGCAAATAACTAACTGTCCACGGTACGTGCGTGGCACTACCCTGCACAGAGTCCTCTATATGCATACAATCGAGGAAAAACGACAGTCGGCTAAGGCACCGCAGCCTACTTGCCAGAGGCCTAATGCCATCATCCCCGATGTCTGCTAGACTTAGTTTCGTTGTAATCTTCCAATAGACTGATATATTAAAATAGTAATTTAATTTCTTGGATTGCTGGCCATCAATTAAAGGATTGGTTTTGTAAATATTGTACATAAAAAACAGAAAAAAAATTGGTATCAGTATTTAAGAAGTAAGATTAGGAATGCTGCTAAATAAGTCGATATAATTAGGAGTAATTCAAACTGATTCAAATCAATTTGTAATAATTTGAATAATTTTTCTTAGGAACTATATCATATTGCTTTAATATGAGAAAATTTTAAATATTTCAAAATGCTTTGAATGAATCAGATTGAGGAATATTATAAAATGTCTTTGCAGAAGAGTAGATTCCGAATGATGATTTCTAATGGCATTGGATGCATAAAATTCTAGCATATATATCAAGAAAGAGAATATATAATATTACCATATTAAATTTAAGTATATAACCCAACAACTGGCTCAGATGAATACACTCTACACACGCTATGAGTACAGGGTATATTAAATGATGGCACCTGCCAAAAGTACGACAAAAGGAGTTTATTCATTGTATACGAATCGCAGTAAAGGATTAAACAATAAGGAGAAAATACACTATAATTCATTTTTAGCCGCTTGTGTAGCATGCTATAATATAGTTAAATTATATAATACTCCGATATCTAAGTACCAAAGTTAGCAGTTTTTTCTTTTTTTTATATTGTTGGTTAAAATAATGTTTATTTTCTTTTGATTTGTTTGTTTGATTCGTTGCTGTTTTGTTTTCAATTGAAAAATAATATCGAATATATATGTATGCAATCGAGTAATCATATTTATGTTTGGTTTCAATTTTCAAAGAGCGCGTGCGCCACAGACACCCTATATAAATACAATTTTGTTTTCTTACAGTGTATATTGGAGCACATTCAAGCAGAGCAGATCAGAGCAGAGCGTAGCACGGTAGCCCACTTCGTTGGTATGTGTTTGTGTGTGTGTTCATGTGAACGATGACGCTGGTGAAACAAAAAAAAAAAAATTAAATGATAAATAACAAAAAAAAAAGAAGCAAAAAAAAAAATACAAACAAAACCTGAACCCAAAAAAAAAAATCACAAATACAAACCAAATACAAAGCTTCGTCATCGGCTTAACTGCAGCACAGGAACACGCAGCAAAACTGGTCAAAGGGGTATGGCGAAGTAGTAGAGACGCACATGCAGACCAAGATTTGAAGATGAAGCTGAACATGAGAATGAGCATGAGGATGAAGACGAAGACGCAGTAACAGGCACAGACGACAGCATGGACGAAGTAGCAGTAACGACAGTAAACAACAGCAGCAAGACACAAAGAGGCAAGACGCAAGAGCTCAAGACGCTGGTAAAGACCAATGCCAACCTGATCATATGCTCTCTTTGACTTTACCTCTCCCTCTAACTCTCTCTTTTTCTCTCTGTTTCTTCTTTCTCTCTTCTCTCAATCTTTACCAAAGCTCCTGCCTCCTGTACACATCAGGGAGCCAGCGAGCCCAACCAAAACTGGAGTCTGGTACAGCGACTTGGCAGCGACCGGCACATTTGGATAAAAATTGCTTGTTCTTTGAACGTTGTTGCTATTGTTGTTGGTGTTGTTGGTATTGCCTGTTGCTGTTATCCAAAAGGGGCTTGTGAGGAGTGGCAGCAGCATCAGCAGCATCAGCAGCATTAGCAGCAGCAGCAACCACACCAATGGACTGTGCTGAACTTATTATAATGCGATTCTTTTGGCTGCTTCTTGCTTCTGTTTGCTTTTCCTTTGGCTCTGCCCTTGGGTTTTCTCTAAGTTGCTTGGAGCTTTCTAGAAGAAAAAAAAAGAACAACAAAATAATAAAAAAAAAAAAAATAAAAGAAAACAGAAAACACAAAAAAAAGAGAAGAAAAAATCAGAAAACACTTTTGTTACGTCCTTTAAGGTCATTAAAAGTTCATCGGGTGTTGTTGCTTTTGCTGTTGTTGTTGTTAATGCAACGTCTGTGCTCATTTACTACCCTGTAGTCATAAAATAAACCAAACAGGGTTTATATAGTATATAACCAAATAGGGTTTATATATTATATGCTATGCGAGCTTTAACATTATATAAAAGATCGATTGTTAATAAATTAGATTTAAAGTAGAGTTGATATTGATTAGGACTTAAATTAGATAGAAGGTCGAATAAAGCTTAAGTTTAAGATTAGACTTGAACTATCATTAGGTTAGAGATAGAATAAGATAAAACTAGACTTAGCCTACTCTTTAGTTGTACTAAAGCTGAACTAGACTTAAGTTTAGAATTAGAACATAATTAAGCCGGAGTTGGAACAAAGTTGATTTATGCTTCAAGAAGGGTAAGCGTAGACTTTAAGTAGACTAAGAGTAGATTTAGATTAAAGTTGGATTACAATTGAATTAAAGTTGAATTACAGTTGGATTACAGTTGGATTAACATCGCATTAGACTTAGATAAAAGTTGCACTAAAAGTTGATAAGAGTTAGTTGTAAGTTTTTTATAATATCTATAAAAAAAATACAGAATACAATGAAGTCAGGCATTCCTCATTTCTATGTTAACTCAGAGTTAATGTTGTGATTAGGCTGAGTTTGCTTTGGCAATACGTTTCAACTAATGGCCAATACAGCAATCAAAGTACTCCTAATTATAAACTCTGCAGTTTGCAGTTATAAGCGATACACTCAGAGAAAATACTTAATGCTTCTTAAATCAAATTTTCAGTTATCGTTAACTGTTAAGTTGAAGTTTAAAATGATTGTTGAATCATTGACAATAAATATGCTAAAGTAATTCAATATTATTATAATTTCCGTTAGTTTTAAGCATGACAAATGTAATGTCATATACATATCATAGTCAGATTATATTCATATCATATTCATATCGCAAAGACATATTCAATACTGACTCATTTAGTTATTCGCTTGCATCATTCAAGTTCAGCCTGAAAGGTCGCCAAAGATCTTAAAATATATATATATATATATATATATACGATTATATATATTACGATTATTTCAAAAGTGACAATGCCGACACATTACGCGGCACCTCTCTCTCCCCACCAGTACCTCCCGCTTCCCCTTTAGCCTTTACACCGCTCACCCCTTTAAGATGTTATTATAAACGAACGATTCGAGCGTGACACAAAAGGTTGCGCTTTAATTAATTAATCAAATCGGTCAGGGAATTCTTCCCAATAAACGTTGACTCAGTATATATCATATATATATAGAGTTACATAGTACTTCTACACACACACATTTATATATATATATATATATGCTTAAGCGCCTAACATTCTTTTTGTGTTTTTTTTTTGTTGTCAATTCTTCTTAGGGTCAATATGGGTGTCAGCGTAATTTTCTCCGAATTTTTCATGAATATCAACTTAATTAACTGTTAACTCATAACTGTTAACTGTAAAATGTAAAAGAAAGCAATTCCTTATATACAGTTCCCGTCAAAAAATCTCTCTCTCCCCGCTGCCTTCACTACATGCACAGACATCGTACACATTACTGCGACATTCCTGTAACGGAAATGATTAAGTATACGCACACTTCTACACACACACACACACACACACACACTCACACACACACACACACATATACACATTTGTACTTAATAATCTTATTGATGGCATAAACTCACATTCATAATGGTAATTTTTATCATAATCATTATCATTATCATTATCGTAAAGAACAGGAACTCCCTTTTAATGTTAATTTCAGCTTTTTTCATTCATTTTTTTATCGTTGCTATTAAAATTACATGCACACAAGATAAATATGTAAATATGTAACTATATACACATATATATATATATATATATATATTATACATATAATCAATACTTATGTTTGTATCTAAATAATCAAAGCTAATACTTACATTCATGAACAATCAATGCAAATGAATATGTTAATCAATGTATACCCTATATCCTTTTAAGAAAAACACAAAATAAAGGGTATATAAACATAAGCATATATATAGGAAATATTTATAAATATATATATATATATATATATATGTTATAACTGATCAATTATAAGAATATAAAGACTTGCCAGCAAACATAGTCGTGAATCTATTGAAATATGTTTGAAAAAATAAAAGCAATTTGATTAAGGCTGTTTATGTATTTGTGTCTTTATATATATATATATATATGTATATAAATATGTATTTATGTGCCAGTTTTTAGTGTAACTGAGCTAACATTACAGGGTATATTACAGTCATTCAAGCTGAGCTTGTGTTGTTGCTGCTTTCTGAGATGCTCATTGAATATCAAATAATGCGGTTTGAATGTTCGTCTGTGTATGTGTGTGTGTGTGTGTGTGGGATAATGTGCTTGTGTCGGTTGAATTTATGTTTATCCAAATAAGTTCGGCATATTTTTTTTTGTTTTTATTTTTTAAGTAATAATAACGTTTGTTGTTGTAGCTGTTGCTGTTGTTGCAGCTGCTTTTGGTGCGATTTCTATGGAGGGTGCTAATAAATAAATCGCATTTACTATACAAACTTACATATACATATATATATAGTTAGAGTTAGTTCAGCTTACTAAATATGTATGCAAACAGTTGCCACAAATACATATATACATTCATAAGTATATTATACAAATAACATATATACATATATATATATATATATAGATATAGATATAGATATAGTTTTACCCCGTTGCATATAAAGTCGACCCACCGCATAGCACGCAGGGCACATGAGCAACAACACTCGTACTTATAGTAGCCCTAATCATTCATTCATTCAACCATTTATACATATCTATATCTATATGTCTATATATTTATATACATATATACATATATATATATATATATAAGTATATATGTATATGTTTAGAATACGTTTTGAATCCGCAGGTTTATTTTTTTATTCAAAAAGCATTTGGTGTCGCCGCTTGCCTTTTTCTGTATGCGTAACGCAATCTATTCATAAAATAAAATTAAATAAAATTAAAAAAAAAAATAAAAAATAAGAAAAAAACAAAAGAGAATAAATATTTTCATTTGTAAGGCCGGAAGAGCACTTCCTCTTTGTGGCTGTGCCATCAATCCCGGCACCCGCAGAAAGATAGACAACAACTACGACAACAGCAGCAACAGCAACAGCAACAGCAACAGCAACAGCAACAAGAACAACAACAACAGTACCCAATAGTCAGCCCCATGCTGTCCCGTTTGCTGTTTTTGTTGTTGCATTCGTATATATATATATATATACATATATATAGATAGATATAGATATAGACATATATACATAAATACGTATGCTAAATGGCTGCCCTATGATGGCCTGCTCGGTGCTCTGGCACTAGACCATTCAAAGTGCAACAGTGGCAACCAGCTGCTGGCTACTATGTACTCATTTATATATCTATATACATATATATATATATATATATTCTGCATATAGTCTGCCTGATTCTACTTACTAAATAAGTTTAGTTTTTTTGTTATCGGTTAAGGAACCGCCTCTATCCGCACTGCTCATTCAAAATGCAATGCGATGTGTGTGTGAATTTATTGGAGCATAAAGATACATATATATATATTTATATATATATATATATATAATTTATGCAAAATTTATACATTAAAGTACACAAAATTAAACATATTATGGGGCACATATTTTACAATTAATTTATCAAAACATTTTATTAACTTTGATTTAAAAAACTCGACTTACAATTGTTAGGAAAAAAGTATAAATTGCGGCTATGGCATATAAAATTTATTATAAGCACATCATAGATAAATAAAAGTACTTAATATTATACAGATATATATACACACATAATGAAAATGCCAACTTATTAGCCAAAATTGAAAGTTATCCTTGTTATAAATTGGCAAATAAACTTTTGATGTTACAGAGAAGACTTAAATATTCCATTGATCCTTATCAAAGTAAAAGTGACTGCAAATTCCCCTGGGAAGTTAACTTATTGCAACATATATACTTACAGAAGGTAACCTTTCAGATTTCTTCTACTTAAACATTGCATAAGAGTAACTATCAAGTGGTTTTCCTCAAAAAGATACATTAAAGTTTTCCCTTTATATTGTTACTTTTGCTTCCGAGGGAAGATTCTCTCTCCCTTTATCTCTTCCTTAGACTAATAAATTTCGTTCCTCCAAACATATTTAGTAATTCCATTTTCATTTCAGATTTTTAATTTATATTAAGTAAAATACGACTTTGTGGTAATTTAAAAGAAGTAAAAACTAGTTTCCGTCAGATCGTACTATTAGCCATGTTAGGCATATGTATAGAAATAGCTACAGAAAATTATTTTTAGGGAATAACAGAGAGGAAGAGTGTTAGAATGGAATAGCAATAAGAAAAGAGATAGAGAAAAACAAATTTTGTTGAATACAAAGCATTTCAAAATATTTAAACACATCGCAGCAAAATCATTGCCGAAATGCAAAAATTTTCCGCACTTAAAATAAAACCGAAAAAAAAAAACAAAAATGCCCATCAACAAATATTTCGAATAACATATTAGCGAAAAGCTGGCGCCAGTAATTGCCTTGTACTGTTACCCCTACATTGAACTCACTCTTTCTCCTCCTACCACCACCACTACCTAAACATAGCCCTCTTATACCCCTTTCCAAAACCTATAGCGACTACCTGAAGTGCTCATTAACTTGAAGCGTGAAATTTTGAATGGTTGGATTTCGGTGATAGTGGGTGGTGGAGAGGCTGGTTGGGGGTTTGTTTAGGTTAAACACATACAAATGCGAATGAAATGACAGACAGTGAGTGCGCAGTCGAATTGTACCAAAAACTACATATACATATATATATATATATATATATATATATGATCTTATATATACATATAGAACATAAACAGAGAATGCCCAATACAGATACAGATCTATTCTGATCTCTGTGGCGAACCATGGCTAATGGTTATATTTACGTCATGGATATTTATAGTTTGTACTCAAACAGGTGTAAAACGTAAAACGGTAAAACATTGTTTAAATCATTTAATTGTAAACTTTTCGCAACACCAACAGCAACGCGAACAGCAACGCGAACAGCAACGCGAACAGCAACGCGAACAGCAACGCGAACAGCAACAGCAGCACACTCCTGCCACAGATCTATAAGTGATGTCCCTAAATATTGCAATGGAATGCCTAACTGTTCCTCAGAAAGTATTCATGGAACTTCAATATCATCTTCAACTAGCTAGAGGCATATCCTTAATAATAACTCTGTAGCTGTAGGCGTACATTTCCAGGAATCCTTCGGAACTTCATCAACATTGTTGTTGTACATCACAAAATTATGGCACGCGGCTGTTTATATCTGAGCCCATTGTTCCAATTGTTATACCATTTTATATAAACTGTTTTATCCTGGTGTTCAGCTATATATATGTATATGTATATGTATATATATATATATACAGCAACATATACTCCAATATTATGTACAATCGAAATTCAGATTGCGCATGCGCCGCGCTGCTTAATTTGAATAACGTACAATAGGAACAGGCACAAATAAAAGGGATAGGGATAGAGCAAGAGCTTAAAGACAGAAGGACAGAGAGAGAGAGATAGAGAGAGAGACAGATAATGCCAGCTGAATGGGAGCTGGCACGGTTTAAGAGGGAATGTTGCACTCTAATAGCCTGGCAGCAGCGTCTCGATTTTGTTCTTGTCTGTAAAAATGAGATTTTTATTTCATCGTTCGTCGCCGTCGTCATCATCATCGTTGTTTGTCGATTTGAATTGAGGCAGTAAACCCAGGGAACCCAAGAAAGGCATAAATATTTATAATCATAAAATGAAAGAAGAGTAAAAGAAAAAAAAAAAAAAAACAAAATAAAATAAAGAGTTGCCTGAAAGGAGCTGCAGCCGCAATGGCAGCAAGCCCACTGCAAAGGAAAACGATTTCTCAATGTCTTTTATATGGACAGTCCAAGTGCTGCTCTGCTCTGCCCTGCCCTGCCCTGCCCTACCCAGCCCTGCCCAATCTTGCTCTGGACTGTATATCGTGCAAGCTTAACTTCAACCTCAACCCCTTTTTTTTTATAGCAACCAACCGAAAATACAACAAGAAGAATACAACAAAAGACAGAAGACAGAAGGCAAGAGACAAAAGACGATCTTCGTAGCGATCGAGAAACTTGTTTAGCACGCGTTACAGCGGCTGCCTGTGTTGGTTTTCAAATTATTTGCTTTTTGCTTCACCCTTCATTATACCAATGCCCCTGTTGCTGCAACTGCCACAGCCACTGACACTGCCAATACCTATGGCTATGGCTATGGCTATGGCTATAGCTGTGGCTGTGGCAAGTTTCGCCCAGCGTCTACTTGTATTTGTTTATGCCACATGTAAAAAAGGTAGCAGCAGCAGCAAAACGAGCAAAAATTTTCTCGTTTCAGCTAAAACGCTGATCATACAAATGTTTTCCGCTTTTCACCCTACGTTTCTAATCAACAAACAGCAATTGCTTGTCTGCTCTCCGCTCTCCGCTGCCCGGTGCCCACCGTCCATTGTCCAATGTCCGCTGCCCACTTTCCTTAACTGAAACGTTCGCTGCGTGGGCTCATTCTGGAATTTCTACACTCATTCTTGATTGTTTCGTTTAGTTATGTTTAATGCTTTGAGCCATATGTGTTGCATTCCAAGTGAATTGCTTTTGCTTCGAAACGTAACAAAATAAAAAAAAAAAACCAAAAAGAAAAAAAAAATACCAAAAACGGGAAAAAATCAAAACAAAAATACAACTGACAACTGAAAATCTGCTGGACCAGGCCAAGCCCGGAACGGCAGATAATAAATTTGAATTTCAATAAATTATTTTGTTGCTACAAGACAGGCGGTTAGGAATCCTCTTCACTTCAGTTTATACGTTTGTACGAGTGATCAACGTTCATTATACCCTATAAAAAACAATACCAATTACATTGGGTATTTGAACATTTATGAAACTTATGTTACATAGCAAACTACTATATCATGTAACAATATCAAGCTTAACAATAAAGTATCATCATCTTATGCGATCATCTATATGAATGAATTCAACCCTTTCTGATCAGTTGAAATCTGTATGATTATCTACCATCTATAAGATCTTCTTGACTTTATTGCATTATCTGAATATATAGTATTAATCAGCTAATACTAACTTTCTTAAAGGAAAGCGAAGAGCACTGGGGCTGAAAAGTTTTCTTACTAAAACTCATAATTTCGACAAATGCGGTAAATTTAATATGGAGACACCTTATATACATTTGACTTAAATTTTAATATACAGTTTAAGAGATTTTCTAGGGTATTTTTAAGTCAAATACAACTATTTAACTCTTACTTGTTCAACTTGTTTTTGTTGTTGTTTGTCTGCGTCGCTGGAATTTCATTCAAAATTTTTTTTGCTTGACCAATTTCTTTTTGGCATTGTTGTCCCTCTCTCTCTCTCTCTCTATAGCTCTCTCGCTGTTTCTATCTATCTCTTATATATAAATAAATATATATATATGTATTTTTTATCTTATTTTCTTCTTTGTATTTCTTTTTTTATAATTTTTATATTGTTATGGCCATTGTTGTCCAAGGCTGTCATATATAGCTTGTAGGGGAGCGGCGTTGATACAGCGGCTGATGAAGCGATCAGCCCTTGACATTGAAGAGCAACCCATCAATATGAACAATGAAATATAGGAACAGTTGTAGTTGTATATATTTATGTAAATATACATACTTATGTTTTAATATATATACATATATTGAATGGATTTGCTAATCTATCGATAAAAATCAACGAAGAAAAAAAAAATAACGCTGGTTGTCATAAACAAGATCAAGACCATAAACATCTGCTATACACCCACAAAATCTATTATATATGATAAGTAATTTTCCGAGCTAACTCAAATGGTATTCATTAGCTCAAATATATTTAGATCTTCCAGCTAGTCTTATATATATATATATATACACTCCTACCAAAGTTTCAGAGTTATAACCATAAAAGGCAACTCGTAGCCTACCAGTCGCAGTTGCCAACTCAGTTGTCAGCTGAAAAAAAACAAAAAAATAATAATAATAATAATAAAAAAGGTCTCATCAGCATAAGTAATCACCCAAAATTTCCAGCTTGACACAGCTTGACATCTGTTAAAGTACAAGTATTATATACATTAGTATATAAGTGTATATAATATGTGGCAGACACCTGAATAGAGTTAAAAAAAATACATATATATTTTTATTTATATTGGATCATCTTCATAATGTTAATAATGCTTATCTTCATAATCATGATCATGTTTATTTTGATCATTATGATCAGTTGGCATAATCCGGCAATAACAAAATTTCAGTCAAAAGAAATTTAAAGCCCTCTTTCTGCTTCTGTCCCTTTCTAGTTCTATCTCTGTCGCTGTCTCTATCCCAATCTATATATCTGTCTTCGGCTTCATCTCAAGCTTTAGATTCGTCTCCCGCTAACTCACATGGCAACCAGTTATAGGTAACAAACTTTACTAGCCAACTTACAGTGAGAAGGAAAGAAGAAAAAAAAAAAGAAAGAAAGATAGAAAGAAAATATAAAATAAAATCAACTGACAAAGCTAACAAACAACCTTCGTCATTAGCCATAGCCAAACTATGGCATGTCAACTAAAAATTAACATTTATTTTTTGTTATCGTAAACTGTGGCTTTAACTTTGGTTGTATTTAGCTTTAACTCTAGCTAAAGTTGTAGCTCTAGCTTTAATTCTAGTACTAATGTTAGGCATAGCCTTACCTAATCTTACCTGAAACTTGCTTTAACATTCAACATAACCTCTAATACAAGTGCTAGGCTTAGCTATAGTTCTAGCCTCTAGTTATATATAACATAGAAATTTTCAGTTGCTTTAAAACTGTGCGTAGGAAAGAACCCAAAGTCTATTGTACCATATTTATACCCGTACCTAATAAATGTACCTATACCCTTACATACTATATAAACGTAACCACACTCGTACTCAAAGTCGTCGTATTTTTAACAACCTACGCATATTTTGCAATTTCGTTTGTGACGCCAACGCATTTGAATTAGCTTAGAAAATAAACAACGACAACAACATCAACCTACAAATTCATATTATACTCATGAATGTATTCACATTATATTCACTATACTCATATATATATATATATATATCTAGAAGTGTGCGTATGTTAAATTTAGTTGTAAGACTGATGGCTCTATAGAATTATAAGCCTGTTGCTGTTGCTGTGTTTATCAACAACATTTACCACTAGTTATATACAAATATTTTCGCAATCATCGCATCTGTCTTATCGAACTGACAAAAACAGTTTTCTTCCGACACTCTGGCAAACTGCCACTCGCCCATTGACTATACAGTAATGTTTTGAGTTATTATACGGCAGGGAAAAAAAAATTGCAATGGAAGTTGAAAACTGGATTTGTATAGGCTTCGCAACTCTTATACAATATATAGAAGAATCAATGAATGGAAATTAATAAGCCAAAGGAGTAGTATAATAAACATAATATATAATATTTACTGAGATTTGGTACATTTGGTATATGGCTTAAGATATCATATGTTTAATATTTTAAGTTTTTCAAAGCGCTACTTCATTATGTTATGTTATAATTATTAGTTTTTTTTGTTGTTTGTGTGTGTGTGTGTGTGTGTGTGTGTGTGAGTGGGTTAATACAAATACAATTTATGGCATCTGCCACACCCCTTTCCCTGGTCATTATATATCAACTAATACCAGCTGCATTATGCCTAGTAGGAGTTAAAGTAACAGCGCTGCCAAAATTCGGTTTAACCACCTCAAGATACGGCCCATATGGCCACATGACAAGCGTTACCGCCAACACGTTGACTTCGTTATGGCCCACGCCAAATAGTTTACTTAAATACATACATATATATATATATATATATATATATATATACATATGTGTATTTCTGCGTGTGTGTATATATGTTTGTGTATACCCATATGAATATCCAGAATTAGAGAGCATAATTGTATGGGGAGCTTACTAAAACCAAACGAAATATCTATAGAATGATACGCAAAGGGTATAAACAGCAGGGTGTTAGGTACAGATTGCCGGTTTCTCAATGCCGGCTGCTGGTTAGTTGGATAGTCAAAGTATCTAGTATGTTGTATTGTACAGATGAGACAGCACATCACACACATTGATCAAGCGATGCAGATTTAATTACCAAACAGTGCAGATCCAGAGCAGATTTTCACCCGCCTGGCAACAGCTGCATTGACAACGACAACAACAACGGCAACAATAACGACAACAGCAACGGCAATGAAGACGACGACAGTGAAATCAAAAACTGGCTGCCATATAGCTATAGCTATAGCCCCAGCTAAAACTACATGTATGGTCTGGGCATTGGCTTTGAGTTGGGCGTCGCGACGCCAACGAGAGTGTACGAGGCGTCTCTGTCAACGTCTCTAGCAACGGTAACACCAACGCGCAACGCCAACGTTGAATACAATTTCATTCACAAAAATTTTACAAAACAAAGTAACAAAGCCAAAAAGGCAATGGACACAAGTCACGCATGCGCAGCACGAACTGCGACAAAGTGGAGAGGCAAAAGTTATGCTCAAGTAATCACATATATAGCTACATATATATATATATATATATATATATATAAATGCATTCATATCTAAATACAGTCTATAAAATAAGTTAGGGTACGCTGTAAATACATTTTCGTAAAAATTTTATTAATTATCTATATATAACTAATATATAGTATATATTTTAATTCCATTAAATACACCTATATAAGAAGACAAATAAATCTTCCTCCTGCTTTCATAATAAAATAATTTTTATATACTTCTGTGAATGGACAACTCTTTTAGGTTTCTATAAACACGAAAAGTGTAACAGGGTACAGATTACAAGTCATGGAGTATATAGATTAAGGATACTACTTTATAAATAAACTATAGAAGCTTACACACAAAAGCTGAAATAACACTGACAAATTGTGTCAATATATTTTTTTTTATTTTTATGGGCCGCTACTCACTACCCTTAATATAACATTTATTTAAAATGATTTATTTTTTACTTTATTATAATACAAAATAAATTTTAATCATTTAATTTAATTTCTTAGCGTTTATTATTTTACATTTTGCCAGGTAAATGGAACGTGCGTAAACTTCTTTTACCCACTGTGGTTGTATGTATGATTAAGTTTATGCATGTATATATGTGATTGTATGCAGCAATAGAAATTGCTCTAAGTTGTTTGCATAGGTCTGCAACGCCTCCTAACCGGATGTATTAAATTCCAATTACGACTACAAGATATTTGCATCTTTGTGTTATTTTTTATATACATATATATATATACATATATATATATATATATATATTTACCATATAAGTATATAGTTTGTAAGATATACATATATATTATATATATTTATCTAATAGTTAAGAGAAACCTTATCTTTATGGCATAATTTAGCCAACGGCATTAATCAGACGACGGCGCAAATGTTGACGTATAACATTGAACTCCGGCAATGGCACCAGATTTAACTTTTCACCGGAGTCCAAGCGATGATCATATAGCTCCTCGCCATAGATGTTGTGCCAGTCTGTAAATATATTATAGTTAAAATATTTACCGATTGACTATATGGAGAATTAAGCTAAGAAATTTATAGTTAATTACCTCGACTAAAGTTATGGGCATGAAAACGTACCCAGAGTGTATACCGATAGAGATCAGTACGCAGGCTATATCCCATTATCTTAATATTACGAAGCTTAGGCTTATCACTGTTGGGATACTTTGTGGGCATCATTCCTGGACGTGGATATTGACTTATTGCTATATGCTCCTCGGCTGCAATATGAATATTTTTTAAGAATATATCGTCAGCTATTTGACCACTCAATCAGAAATGACTCACCTAGTCCCTGACCTTGTAACTGTGGATATAAGCTTTTGCCCTCACCACAGGCCAACTGCCGTTCCATTAAGTTACCGCTTTCGTTGCATGGTGGCAGCTTGGGCAGATGTGCCAAATCCACCAATGTGGGAAACACATCCAAGAGCTCTGTAATGCCATGCATACAACGAGGCTGTACCAAAGGAAACTCTGGACTACGTATCAGTAGGGGTACGCGCAGTGCCACCTCAAAGTTGCTATATTTAGCCCATTCAGCATGCTCGCCCAGCGACCAGCCATGATCACCTAATACTACAACTATAGTGCGCTCCAAATCCACGTGAGCCAATAACTTCCCAAAGAGATCATCCACATAGGCAACAGAAGCGTAATAAGCCTGACGTATCTGTGCCGCCTGCTGCCCAGAAATAGGTCCATATGGAAATGAGATATTTGAATTTTTAAAATCATCCCGTGCACGTACATCGGTGTAGGGATTCCACGCAACATCCGGCATATCTGGTGGTTTAAGTGCATCCTCTGTATAATTATAAAATTGGTCTAGGGGAAAACGTCTAAGAAACTGCATCGGAAATCTAAAATTAATGTGCGGTTTATGGAAACCCAAAGCTAAAAAGTACGGCTGCTGACTACGCTTGCGGGAATCCAAAAACCGCAATGCTTCCGATACAGATTCTATATCCGGCAGTGTCTTATATGGTTGTGTTTGTAGTTCTACGGGGCATATTAGATAGTTTTTACGTAGCACGCCGCCGTTATGATCTGGACAGACCGGTGAATTCATATACTGTTCCGTGCGGGGTCGAAATGGAGGCGCTGACCAACTTATAGGATAATCATCGCTATTATTAGATGAAAGACCCGGATGAAATATCTTTCCACAACTGTATGTATAATAGCCATGCTCCTTAAAGTACTGTGGCAATGTTGTAAAATTACCTACAAAGGTACGCCAATAACTGTAGAAATCATACAAATGAAGTGTATCAGGACGTCTTCCGGTTAACAATGAATTACGGCTTGGTGCACACAGGGCTTGCTAAATGAAATAGAAAATGTCAAATGCTCTGACATTAGGCATTAGGTAGCCTGAATATGATATCTCACCTGGCTGTAGGCATGGGTAAATATGCTACTGTGCTGGGCAAAAGCATCAAGATGTGGCGTACGTGCCAAATTATCACCATATACACCCAATGTTGGTCGTAGATCATCAAAGATAATCATTACCACATTATGGCGTGCCAAAGATGAAATTATTTTCATATTAAGCGCACCCAGGACCAATATTAATGCACAAATCTTGGACATGTCTACACGAATGACTTTTATGACTGCTGTCTGGAAGATGGACATTCGTCGCATGTGATTGCCGGCGACTTTGTAGTTCTACGCCTATATTAGTGGGTATATAAACTAGACTTTAATCTTTATCACTCAATTGTATATCTACAATCCTCTTGATAATTTTGAATGGGCGAATGGCGTCGCCAAAGTAAAGCAAATTTTAATGGCACGATTATAATTGGTAAGTGCGAAATCAATTCAAAAAACTTATAATTTAACTATTTATAGGGTATCCCAAAGTCGTTTATTCTCCATTCAATGTTGAACTTGTTTACGTTTTACAAAGAGCAACATATATGCAAAAAAAAAATCATCCAAGCAAACAAACAACGTAATTTAAAACCGCCCCCATTATATTTCAATTAAACTTAACGGAAGCGGGCCCCGACTACAACTGCGACGAGATGGCTGGCGATGGAATGTAATGTTTGGGCGAGGTTGATTCCAACTAGTACGCAAAGTACAACTTATAAAGACCTTAAGAAATTTATATATTTACATAAAGACATATTCGAATATAGATATATACTATATATATATATATATATATATATATATATATATATATATATATATATATATATATATATATATATATATATATATATATATATATATATATATATATATTTACATTTATATATTTATATATGTATATATATATATTTATATATATATATATAGTTTACTGATTATATTACTAAAGTTTACCGATAAATATTTTCTCTTTTTTTTTGGCGAGTTAACAAAAAAAAAATCAGTCCAATCCTTTGGGGAATGGTAACAAATTTTGTAGATTAACAATAGGTAACCAATGGGCGGAGCATTTTAAATGCTTATCAATCTTTTCTGTCCATTGCTTAAAACATTGCCCCGCAATTGCTGCACCGTTTCTCTCGCATTGCAAGGCAGCAGAGTATCCCAACAGGAAAGAAGAATATAGCACAGCATATACCCAACGGTGAAAATATATCTTCTAAATAGCCTATACGGCATGATGGACATCCGCCAATAACTATTATCTCCGATGGCATCGCTGGCTGCACAACAATGCTAACTGGCGTTGTCTCAAATGCACCATACGATGCCATATTTTGTGGTGCTGATGGTGCTCCCGTATGTACACCAGCTATAAGTCTTGCGTCTAAAAACATTTTATGAAGTTTATAAATTATTATCTATTTTTTTTCAAATATTATGACTTACCCTGCAATGGAGGTGCAGTACCCCGCATAACTTCATCATAGCTCGGTGGCTCGGCATATTTAGATGTGTTGTGTGAAGCCATTGCGGCAAACAAAAAATAAAATAAACCCAAAAGCTTTTTACGTATCGCCAATGACTCACTGCATTAAATTTTCAATCGTTTAGCTTTAATTAGTTATTGTTATTGTATTGCATTATTGTGTTACATTTTGTACCTGTTCTTTGTTTGTATTGCTTCTAACGATATATCGATAAGTCAGCTGATGCAATGCTATCGAAAAGTACAATTATGACATCTGTAACAGACATCACAAGGAAATTTGAATTTCACGTGCGTAAATATATTATTATATATTAGTAACAATATAATTATAAATAGGTAAATATTATTATAAAAATTTGTTTATTAATTTCTAAATATTTATAACCACCAAAATTGTTATTACCTTAGTTCATAATCATTTTAAGTTATTATAATTTTGTATTGCTATTGATTATTAAAATTATTTTTTTATATGATTATATTCATAGTTATAATATAATTAGATAATTGAAACACCAAACGATAGTTTTAAGGGCCTACCGTCACTAGCAATTATTATTGTGAGCATTGAGGCTCTTAATATATTTATGCGATATTTTTTATACAGAACATATAAAAATTTAGTAATCTTGTTACAAATAAATATTTTGCTTAACATATATAATACTTATATACTGATTAATAATTTAAATACTAATCGATAGTGATACTCGATAAATAGAAACGAGCTCGATAAGAAACGTATATCTTAATACACATATAGTCGGACTCCTCTGCCGCCATTAGTTTCTTTTCTCTGTTGACGCAAAATTGGTGTAAAGGTTTGTTTGTTAAACTTTGTTTGATGTACATAATAAAATAATTTAAATATTAACGAAAAGCAAATATATGTTTAAATGCTGCAATATTTTTAAATGCAAGGTGCATCAAATATGTGTTATTTTTTGTGTATTTTGTATCGTTTGTTATGCATTTCGCTTTGCTAAATCGATTGGCATTTTTTTCTCTATGTCTATTTCCGCTGCTTCGATTGCTATCTCATTCATGCGCGCTTGAATGAACGAACCCATAGAAGAAGAGGAATAGAAAGAAAAGCCGCCGCTGAGCAATTTGTAGTACTACGAATCGGCAACAACAGCTAAACAAAGCGGCAAGGTAAACAAAACAGAGTGAAACTAATTGGAACAACAAGGACAAACGCAGCAATTGCTGATGCGTGACATGGCCGATTTAGACGCAGTGCATCTCGGCCTGGACGAGAATGAGGCAGACATCGCTGAGGAGCTGCAAGATTTTGATTCCTTTGATACACGTAGTGAGGCATCTAATTCTCGTGGTGGATCAACAGCTTCAGATTCAGAACCAAGCATTAGCTCGGTAAGCACAGCACCGTCGTCAATAGAAGGTAGTAGAAGTAGCAAGCGTCTAACTAAATCAAAAACTAAAACCAAAGTAATGAAAGAAACTGCTGCTAAACCTTCAACTGCCAATACAACGACAGCAAACACAGTGAAAATCAAATCTTCCAAGAAATCAAAGCGGGCTTCCTCGCCAAGCGAGTTAAATGGTAAAAAGAAATCAAAATCTAATAGCGCGACTGGTGAGTCAAAATCAAAAAAGACAATTGATACAGATGACAAGGTTAACTCCAAGGCGATTGAAAGCGAAGAAAGAGAACCAATCCCAAAAAAGTCTCGTAGTAAAAAAAGCAATAATAGCAATTCAGCGGCAATCACTGCCAATGCCAATACCACAAGTGCCGGTAAACAAAGCGATATAAGCGATGCAGAAGATGAAAAGCCATCACTTCTACCCACACTTGAGTCAGATAGCGAATCCTCAGATTCTGATTCGGGTACACAGCACAAGCGAAATGGTGGAGCACGCGGAAAAGCGAACTCAAAAGGTTCTACTCCCGATAAAGATGGCGTCAACACTAGCAATAATACCCAAAAAGCCTATGACTATATGACCAAGTTAAACTATCTGTTTCGGGATACACGGTTCTTTTTAATCAAATCCAACAATATCGACAACGTACAATTATCTAAAACTAAAAACGTTTGGGCGACATTACCACAGAACGATGCAAACCTGAATCAGGCCTTTAAGGAAGCGCGCAATGTCCTGCTTATATTTTCGGTGAACGAAAGCGGTAAGCAAAACTAAAAAATCTGATAAAGTTTAAAAAAAAAAAGAATTTTATATTTATATAAATATTTATCAGTTTTCTGTCCACATTATATACTTTTATTTGGCTTACCTTGACGTTAGACTTACGGCTCAATAGGCATTACGTGCAGCATCCTCAAGATTTCTCATTTATAATAAATCTTAAATAGATCGTAGATATATTCATAAAAAATGTCCTTGTAAATATTTATATGGCATAACTAAAATTTTAAAAAAGGTTTTCAAATATTTTAATCTTCAGCTTTTGTTGCTTAGTAACTAATATTTGGTTTTGCTTTATTTTATTGTAAAAGGCAAATTTGCGGGATTTGCGAGAATGGCAGCGCCTTCACGTAGGGATATACCACAGGTAGCCTGGGTTTTGCCTCCCAGCATATCCCCCAAGGCACTAGGTGGGGTTATAGAGCTAGACTGGATTTGTCGCAAGGAACTCTCCTTTAATGCAACGTTGCATTTGCATAACTCGTGGAACGAGGGTAAACCAGTTAAAATTGGACGTGATGGACAAGAGATCGAACCGAAAATAGGAGCCGAGCTATGCCGCTTGTTTCCAGAGGATGAACAAGTTGAATTGACACCGATTCTGCGCAAATCAAAGGAAACAGCACGCGTGATGCGCGAAAAGGGTATTCATGTTATTTATAAAGCGCCACGAAGTCTTTCCACGCGTGGTCATGGCGGTGGACGTGGCAACAGCCAACTGGGACCAATGCGACACAAGCGCAGCTATGGCCACAGTGCGCCTCATCATCATCAACGGCCATATCGTCATCATCATCATCATGGTATGAGCATGGGCATGCCGGGAGGCGGTGGCTTTAAGCGCAATGGTTCACCTTATCGTCAATTGCCTGGCGGTGCAGCTGGTTCCGGTGATATGAGTATGCCATCCTGGGAGCGTTACATGTCTTCGGCAGCTGCAGCTGAAGCCTATGTAGCCGACTATATACGCAACATGCATGGTCAGCTGCCACCGTTACCGTTTGTGCCGCCATTTGGACAAATGGCTATGCCAACAGCTACTGGAGCTGCTAATGCATTGCCTCCCGGTGCACCAGCGTCAATGTACGAGCAATTACCGCCACCGGTGCGGTATTATGATGGACCAGGAGCACCACCGTTGCCAGATTACCCGCCGCCACAGCCAATGCGGCCGCCACCGCCGGGCTTCGATAAAGCACCCAGCTACGAAGACTTTGCAGCTTGGAAAAATGCCGGCCTGCCCACAGTTTCCGCACCACCTGGATTTCCAGTGTATGCGACCAATGGTGGTGGCAATGGTAATCCATCGGGTGGTCCTGTGGGCGGCCCAACCGTGCCAAGTGTCAGTGCAGGCAATCGGGACAATAACAACAGCACAGTAGGCGGTCGAAGACGCGATTATGGTGGCAACCGCAGTGGATCCTCGCGACAATTTCGTGGCGAACGTGGTGGCGGCGGTGGCCAACGCAACTATCGGGACGCTAGGCGTTGAGTGCTTTCGTGTTGAGTATTGTAAACGGGTATACAAAAAAAACAAAACAAAATGAAAAGTGCGCGAAATCCTCTAATAATTCTCCTCCCCTGATCTGATGCGCAGAAAAGTGTCGCAATGTCTCGCGTGTGAATTTAAGAATTCCTCAAATGCAATCAAAACGAAATGTAATATCTAAGTGAGAAACGGGTTAATTGTTAAAA
The DNA here is from genome assembly GCA_037044455.1 of Zygothrica quintamaculata. Classification (NCBI taxonomy): domain Eukaryota; kingdom Metazoa; phylum Arthropoda; class Insecta; order Diptera; family Drosophilidae; genus Zygothrica; species Zygothrica quintamaculata. Next base: position 180,954 of record JBAMBS010001178.1, read on the forward strand.
CCCATACACCCATACGCACCAAACCCATTATCTCTACTTAAACACCCAAAACCCCTTTCACCCAGCCCATACCCCAGACCAAGGCCACCCCTACCCCCTGTCACTAACAAATATCGTTGTGCAAAATGCAACCGTATGAACAGCCTCGTCTCTTTTATACAACACTCCAACTCTCTTCTCTATCTCTTTCTCTCATTCTCTTTTGCTTAGCTATTACTATGATTTAAAGAAACTTACAAAATAAGCAAATTACAAGAAAAAGAAAAAGGTATAAAAAAAGAGAATAATCTAAAATCTACAATATAAAAATCATCTAATTAATATTTTAAACAAAAATAATAATGAAAAGAAATAAGAAAAACAAATACAGAAAAGAGAGAAAAAATATATCTTAAGCACAATATGTGAACTTTATTTAAGAGACGTTACAACAAAACAACAAACAACAACGCTACAACAGCAACAACAACAGCAACATGAACAGTACAACGAGAACGTACCGTTAACAATGTTCTATGAAAAATCAAAGCAGTGTTGTGTGCATATATATATATTGTGTGTGTGTGTGTGTGTAACCTTTCCCCCCTGTGCTTTTTCACACGAGAGTTGGACTTTTTAGCTATTTATGCAACCACAGTGTTCAATATTCAAGAACAACGTCACATACGGTGTCGAGTAACGCCCATACACCGCATCCATCCCTCCCACTTCCACCATCTCAATTAAAGGAGAAAAATAAAAATGCAGAAATGCAGGCAGCGCAGCATATGTTGACGCATCATCTAAAGATGATAATTTAACCTCGAAACAAATATAATAATAACAATAATAATCATCATAATCATAATAATAACAACAACAACAAAGCGGACCACAAGCCAATCAATCCTCAAGATCATAGCGAAACATAATCAAAACCGAAAAAATTAGGAATGAAGCACTTCTTGTGACTGGTGCAATATATTAACCCAAACTGATGCATATTCTTTTGGGTATGTGATATTAAAAATGTTGTGATATATTTTTGGAAACCCTTTTTATAAGGACTATCCACTTAAATTTTAACCTAGTACTTGACTATATTTTTCTGGTCCAATTCGACTTTCAACTATATACCAAGCATACGGTTTCACAACTGCAATTTTTCTACGACTGGTCAAAGCTTCAGCTCCATTAAGAAGACTCTTGGCCAAGATTAAAGTTACTGACAGAAAACTTAGAGATTGAACGTTTTAACATTACGGACAGTCTTAGGAACGTTATTTGCTTTTTTTTCTTTTCTTCTTTTACTCTTTGCAGAAATAAGTTTGGTATTGGCCTAATCTCACTGGAGTGTCCATGTATGGAAGCGGCTGTGTGAAAAGATACAAATTATCTATTATCTTCTTCAATAATATTATATACAGTGCAATAATTATATTAATTGCCATATTACTACATCAAGTTTAATCTTTAATAAATCATTTAAATATATATATTTATATATAAATAAAAAAAAATTATAACTTGGTTTTCTTTTAACTTTGCTCAACCAATTATAGACGTATATATATATATATATATATATATACATATAAAATTTTAGGTATTTGCTGGTTGAATCAGTGCCAAATTATTCATAAGAAAAATAGATTCGAAATTTGTTAAATAAAAAGTTTAGGTTTTACGTATTGTTAATTTCATACAATGTGTAAAATTTCATAACAGTTTATAATTTTAGTAGGGGTTTTATAGCAAATTATAAGAAATTATACAATACATAAAAATGCCTGCACTGAATCTGTATTTTATATGTTACCATAATATACTAGAATTACAGAAAACACAATGCTTTACATAATCTGGCAACGCTGTAGTTATAGCTGCCGCACACGATAAATGCAACAAATAAATATCTCGAGTCTGGCAATAATAAAAAAAAACGCGCGCTCAGCGAAAAACAGGTGTGTAACCATCGTATGTAATCTTTGTGTGTGTTTATTTCTTAGCTGTATTAAATTAATTTCATTTATTTTGCGTACCATGAACGATTCAATATTTAAGGAGAAATATCAAAAATATAAATTACGTGTTAAGCTATGGGAAAAAGATTTCAAAAAGAAACATGGTCGTGTGCCATCCAAGGTGTGTAGCATAATATGTGTTTATAAAAAAAATAAACTAAACTAAAAAATTATTTTAAAATAGTACGACATACGAGATGCAGGTCAAGATGTACGGGACTCATATAAAATGTATTATAAACTTAAAACATCGTTCTTAGAGGAAACGCTCAACGATGTACTGTGTGAAGATGGATTTGATGTTCTGGAAATGACACAGTCGGAAGATTTGGGTATTACATTGTTGGATCATAGTATAAATGCAGAGAGTGTCAATGGTGGACCACAGCTGCCACTGGATATATCAGCGCTAGTTCAACAAAACATTTTACAAAATCCACCTGACGATTTTTCCAATCTTAAAGAATTGCCAACACTTCAGGCACTCAGTAATCTGACCAACCATGATGAGAATCATGTCATAAGAAATTTTGAAGCTGTTGAAGAACTAGCACAAAATAAAAATGCTTGGGGAAAATCGGTTAGTAATGAATCTTCAATACCAGTTGAGGCGTCCACATCCTTATTGACTGGAGAAGCTGCAAAACCGCGCACACCCTGCATTAAGGCAAGCATAACGAGCAAGCTATTTCAATCATCCAGTGGTTTTGCTAAACGTAATCCCCGAAAGCCGCTCTCTCGTAGTTCATTGAATATATGCAACAGTGGTAGCAGCGCTTTTAATACAAGTTCAGAACAAATGGAGCAGCTGCCCGATTTAGAAACAATACTCATACGAAAAGCTCAGGATTTCAAAACTACCGAGTCCATTACTGCAAACACATTGCTGATGACTGAACACAGCAAGGAGTCCATCAAGACTCATGTAGATGATGGTTGGCTTAAACGTAACACAGCACTGAACTCACTTGAGCATGAAAGAGAGATACCAAAAACAGCTAAGATCACAGAACAGAGTTCCAATTCATCTTCCACTAAGAAACATAACTTTGGTCTTGGCAATATAGATTTGACCAGGCTAAAAGACAGCAGCAAAGTGATAAGTGTAACAGTACAGGCCCTACCAGATAATTTGCCTATGGCAGTACCAGTAGCATTCAAGGATACACAAGAGCCATCATCAACAATTGTACCTACTGCTTCTGTCAACAACCAAGATTTTAACTCGGATTCAGATTCTGTTGTAGCCGATAGTGAGGAGGAAACGGAGCAGCCGGAATATCGACAGATTGCCAAGCGTCGCAGAGTTATGCACACAAGTGATACATCACCCACACAGCCAGCAACTATCTCACAGCCCGTCAAAATTCCCTTAGGACGAAACGCTGTTGATAATAATGTGAACCAAGATGTCTTAGGTGATATAGATGCTGTTGACACCAATGATCCAAAAACAAAATCCAATCGAAAGCAAGCCACAGCCAAACCTCAGATAGCCAAACCAAAGACGAAGAAACAAACAAACCCACGTACAACACGCGTTAACAAAAGAACTGCTGATAAAACAGAGAGTGTTCCTATAGTAGAGTTACCTAATCCTGACATCGCTGCAGTGCAGCAGTCACCTGTCGGTGAAGATTTCTCAGGGGATGAACAAAATGATACCACCTATAAACCAAATGGAACCAAGAAATCTAAACGCAAACTGGCCACAGCCAAACGACAAACAGCCAAGAAGCCAACAACAACAAAACCGAAAACGGAGAAGCAACCAAAGGTGCCGAAAACGCGTGCCGCATCCAAAACAAATGTCAAATCAAAAGCAGCTGCTAATGATGACAAATTTGATGAGGAGATAAATGAGAAACCCCTTGATGCTGAAGATCTTAAATATGTATTAGCACTGGAAGCTGGTGACATTACCTCAGTGCCCCGCATAAAACTGGATGATTTGGAAAAAGTAGATGAAACGGCTCAACGTTATATTTTTAACAATGGGAACGGAATGACTCCGGCTGCAGCTGTACCTATTGGACAATTTGATGAGAAACGTGAAGCGGCTCGAAAGAAACTGGAGGCTAGGATTAAAGCAGGCAAACTAAATGAGAACTTTGTTACAATCAATATACAGAAGAAAAAGTTTGTGCGTGGCAAAAAAACTGTCAACTTTAGCAAATACAAGAAACAACAGTGGAAACATAAGAAACACGTGGCGGCACTAACTGGTCCAAATATGGATATGAAGGGCTGTGACGGCGGTGTGTTAACATGCTTCAATTGCGGTGGGGTTGGTCATTTTGCTCAGCAGTGTAAGGTTAAGGGCGATGCGCTGTTGCCGCTTAGCTCACAACAAGAGGAAGATCCATCACCATTTCCCACATTGGCCGAGGCTGAGCTCATGGCAACACAAGGTGCCCTGGCGGCACATAGTCGTAATATTGAGCGCTTACCGCAGGCAACTAATGTTGCATTCTATCAGAACAGCAGCGATGATGATGAGGCTTCTGCGATGGAGACTAAGGAAGATGATACTGGTAGCGATGCAGATATGTCCATTGATGAATCTGACATAGATTTTGAAGCATTAGATGCTGTTGTTGCTGCTTCACAAAACGAAACTGCAGCCCAGGCTGAAACCCCCGAAAACCACATCTCGCCCATTAAAAAGTATGTTGGCCACAAAATACCCGAAGAGTTTCTCAAAAAGGCTGGCCTAGATTCCAATTCAGCAAATTCTGCATCAGAAACTGGTGGCGTTAAGCCACTTTACGACCTCAATCCGGATGGCAGTGTACAGGAGCTAACTGCAGAAGTAACTGAAGCGCTACATATGTTTGGTCATAGTAGTTTTCGAAAGGGTAAGGATTCAAGTTTGAAAATTTAACTCAAATGTGATGTTCATATTATATGTTTTGATGTGGATTGCAGGTCAGGATCGCGCTGTAATGCGTATACTTAGTGGTATGTCCACATTGGTGACTTTGAGTACTGGCAGTGGTAAATCGCTCTGTTATCAATTGCCAGCATATTTGTATAGTCGTCGAATGGGCGCCATTACGTTGGTTATATCACCGTTGGTATCATTGATGGAAGATCAGGTAACGGGTGTACCACATTTTTTGCGTGCACATTGCATGCATACAAATCAAACACCACAGCAACGTCTTAAGATTCAACAAATGATAAGCAATGGAGAGATTGATATACTATTAGTATCGCCAGAGGCTGTGGTTTCTGGTGAACGTACGACAGGATTCGGTGCCATTTTACGTAAGCTACCGCCAATTGCATTTGCCTGCATTGATGAGGCACATTGTGTATCGCAATGGAGTCACAATTTTCGACCAAGCTATTTAATGATTTGCAAGGTGCTAAAAAAGAATCTCGGCGTGCAGACAGTGTTAGGTTTAACGGCTACCGCCACATTACCAACTCGCATTAGTATCATTAATCATTTGGGTATACCGGATGGCCAAAGTGGTATTATTAGCGATATACCATTGCCAGACAATTTAATATTATCCGTGTCCAAGGATGAAAATCGGGATGCAGCATTGATGCAACTGCTTAACAGTGACAGGTGTGTAATTGTTATCATCAATCAGTTGCTTTGATAAAGTAATTATCAAAATTATTTTTTATCGCTTATCCTTTAGATTTGTAAGCTGTCAATCGGTAATCATATATTGTACGCGGCGTGATGAGTGTGAACGTATTGCTGGACTTATACGTACCTGCCTGCAGGAGCGAAAAACCAATGCAGCACCAGAGGATACCAAGAAAAAGCGCAGACGTGTCAACTGGCAAGCAGAGCCATATCATGCGGGAATGCCGGCGTCGAGACGTCGGACTGTACAGAATGCCTTTATGTCAAATGAGTTGCGCATTGTGGTAGCCACAATTGCCTTTGGAATGGGCATTAATAAGCCAGACATACGCGCAGTCATACATTATAATATGCCGAAAAATTTTGAGAGTTACGTGCAGGAGATCGGACGTGCTGGTCGCGATGGATTGCCCTCGCACTGTCATCTTTTTCTTGATGCTGGGGGTACTGATCAGAATGAGTTGCGCCGTCATGTTTATGCCAATTCAATTGATCGTCATGTTATACGTAAACTGCTCCAGCGCATCTTTGTTTCGTGCTGTTGTGATAAAGATACGGGAAAATCAAATTCATTGACAACAGCGTCGAAAAGCCAAACCTCCACAGCGGCTGCCAATATAATCGATGATTCAACTTTTGTGCGTACACATATTTGTCCCGGTCATGAAATTGGTTTCTCGGTCGAACAAACTGTAGAAGCATTGGACATACCAGCGGAGAACATATCAACGCTGCTGTGCTATATGGAATTGGATCCACGCTGGTGTATGAATGTCCTTAGTTCTGCTTATATTATGGCCAAAGTTATATCATATGGTGGTCCAAAGTTCCTTAAGTAATTAATTATCTTAAATTTATATAAAAATCTTATTTTCATGCTGTAAATATTTATATAACAGGCAAGCAGCTAAGGAGTGCCCCCCACTGGCCATGGCCATTGCCCTGCAAATTAAACAGAAGACATTTTTAGAAGAGTCCAATATAATAGAATTTTCTGTCATAGATATTGCCGCCTGCATTGGTTGGAACAGTGGAGTTGTAAAATATCAGCTAAAGAACTTGGAGTGGACTCAAGGTATTTTTAAAAACTGAATAATAATAAAAGTATAACGTCATCTTTAATATAACTTTCTATTTCACTTTAGTTAATGGATTTCCAAAACGCTCCCTTATCACAGTAAGCTTTTATGATCTCGGTTTTCGCATCAAGGCGCCAGGTGACTTTACTGAAGCAGAAATTGATAACGCCTTAGATACACTGTACTCACGATCCGTAAAACAGGAGCGTACTCAGCTAATTCAGTTGCAATATGTTTTTCATGGTCTGTCAGCTGTAGCTTACAATACATGTGGGCATTGTTGTAGCTCAGACTTCCCTCAGGATCGGTGTACCCAATTGAAGGGGATTGTGCGTAACTATTTCCGAAACGATTATCCACAGGATTTGGAACTAGAAATTGAGGTATGTTACTTGATATTTATATTAGCATTTTTTTTTTCTTATTTTTGCATTTTTAAAATCACAGCCTAGCAACGTGCCAGATGATCATATAACTTCTGATGTCCATTCCTTGATCAACATGTATCCCGATAATACATTTACTGGACGTAACATAGCACGTATATTTCATGGCATATCTAGTCCGAATTATCCGGCCGTCATGTGGGGCCGTTGCAAATATTGGCGGGCACACACAAAAGTTGATTTCAATCGTATTCTTAAATTGGCCAATAGGGAGATTGTTAAAGTTCGAACGTGATAAATATTTATTTATTTTTTATAATTTTACAGTTAATTTTTTTTTTTTAACTAATTTCTCAATTCAAAAAATACTAAAATTAATAAACACAAAGGCCGATGGCTAAAAACTATATATATATATATAAATACATAAGAAGTTATTTATTTTATTTCTTCAAATTATTTATTAAATGATAATAATACTTTACTTAATTAAAACATTATGCTTCAGGTAGAATTCTAAGTTTAAATCTTGCAAAAAATTAAAAGGACAGCGAAAAAATTAAAACAACCGCGCAGCATTTAAACACTGACCTCAATGTTATCGATATATATATAAATATGTTTGCTAGCTCTTGTCTTGCTCAAAATGGTAAAAGTTCTAATGAACTTATTATGAACCGAAATTGAGAACTTTCTACAAAATACAAATTAAGCTTATCATATCAAAAACGGGAACTCCCCGTATATTGGATGTTTATTGTACGTAATAAATTTAATTTAATAAAAAAATGTTTTGTTGTTGAAGAACGGGTATTCCTCTTGTTAGGCTGTTTATACAAATAAAAACTTATTGGGTATGCAATAAAAATATAAAACGAATTCTTTTTTTAATATTTAAATGATTTAATTTTATTGTGAATTATGTATCATTAAAATATACAACGTATATTTATTATAAAAAAAGCTTTTCAACTTGGTCATAGGTAGAACAACTAATTAGGTTCTGCTTTAAAAAATAAGCGGTTCTTTTACATTTTTCTAGGTCTGCTCTAGTTAAACGGTCAAAATGATTGCATTTAGGTGCTAAAAAAAATGGAAGATTCCCATCCTGCAAGTAATCAACCAATTTACTCCACATTCTTGTTAATAGCGTAGCTAGATCTAAATTCCAGTAATTAGAAGGAGTCTTTTCGAGGTCAAGAAGAATTACAGTTTTCAACATATAACTGCTTAAATGTGGCATTTCGGTTTTCTTGACATCACGCATAGCTTTCATTAAACGTAAAGTATTTTTCAAATTATTGTGCCCTTTCATCATTTCACGCTCCCAATGCGGCGCACAGACCATGAAAGTGCGCTCATCTGGAGGACTCTTTCGTTGTGGTACAGTAAACCATGGATAAAATTCCCGCGCCACATAAGAAACAGGAGGTGCTTCCAAAGGCCACTTGCCATATTTAAACTCTAAAACTGGAACAAAATCAAAAGAAATAGTTCTAGAGTAGCTTTTTGCTACTATAGAATGAGCACATCCATAACCTTGCAGCTCATAACTTAAAGTATACAATTCGTTATTTACACGCAATCTGGTATAAGAATCAAAAACCTTATGAAATGCCTGTCGAAGCCAAGTCTGCATTTTCGTGCCATTAATATAACCATTTTCTACAGCTGGATGTTTAATATGTAAAGGAACAGATAAATAAACGAATCCGGCACGTGCAGTATCCTTAATTGGTATCACAGTAAATGGAAAATTTAATTTGACGTGCATATCAAATTCGTCAGGCGACTTTAATTTAACGCGATCTAAGTAACTGCCTGAAAAAAGGCGAAAATTTGAATCGTATGTCTCAGGGTAAAAATTAAAAGGTTACCAGATAAGGTCAATCCATTAAATGCTTCAGCAAAGAGTTTATCTTCTTTCTGTAAGTCCTCCATTAGTTCGTTGCAAATAGCTGTTGCATCCGATGTATATTTTGCTCGATCATTATCCGATATCGAAAGCTTACTTACAACAGCTTGTAAATGGGAAGCAAGAGACATACTACCAAACTAAAATGTGCACGTATATATCAACTTAACAGTTTAATTGATTCCTTAGAAGTAAATTGGAACTGGCTACAGCCTTCTATTTATATGCGATTTGGTCTTTTTGAACCGGATATTTTATAGTAGCGATAGTCGTATTTAACGATAGTTTTGCAATACTATAACGATATAAAATCGAATACAACAAAGAGTAGTATGGGGTTCGTGCCACGATGACGGTTAATAAGAGATCCCATAACACTTTAAAGTGTTTTCAGAGTGTATGTTTAACATATTGCTTTATTTTTTATGATGTGTTTTTATGTGTACAATATAGATTTTTATATATGGCATATAAATAAATCTTGCAAAAAGTTAAAAGAGAGCAAAATAATGAAATCACCCGTGCAGCATTAATGCACTGCAACCTGAATGTTATCGATATTTAGAAAGATGTTTGCTAGCTCTTATCTTGCTCAAAATGGTAAGAGTTCTTATGAACTTAATTTGAACTGAAATCGAAAACTTTCTACAAAATACTTATTGATCTTATCTTATCTTATTATGATAGTGCAAAAACGGGTACTCCCCGTATATTAGATGTTTGTTGTATGTAATAAATTTAATTAAATAAAAAAAAGGTTTTGTTGTTGAGCTATTCCTTGAATAATCGGCGTTAGCCGCATGTCCGAAATAATGGTATTCTGTATATTGTTAGGCTGTTGATACACATATAATTTTTTTATTTTATTAATTTATTTATTTTGCATGAGACCTAATTTTTTTTTTAATATTTAAATGGTTGAAATTTATTGTGAATCATGTATAATTAAAAAAAAATTCAACGTATATTTATTATATAAAGAGCTTTTCAACTTGGTCATAGGCAGGATAACCAGCAAGTTGCTGCTTTATAAGTATTAAATAATTATTCCAATAATAAGGAGTGTTTTCGAGATCAAGAAGAATAAAACTTTTTTACATATGACATTACGTATAGCTTTCATTAAACATAAAGTATTTTTGAAATTATTGTTTCTTCATTTCACGTTCATCAAAAGTAACAGGAGGTGTTTTTAATGACAATTTGTCAAGTTTGAACTCTAAAACTAGCAGAAAATTAAAATAAATGGTTGTAGAGTCGCTTTCTGCTACCAGAAAATAAGCTATTCGAGTTAGTTCCACGGAATTCCTTGGTTATATTTACTACATTTTATTCATCACAAGACAAATTCAAGTAAATACCTAATTAAGTTAAAATAAATTTGAAAAAAAAAATAGACAAATAATAATTATTACGGATTACGGATAGATCTTAAATTAATAAATTAAATAAACGTACGTACCTTGTATACATAAGAATATATTAAAGTTCTTTGTTATGAGGCTTTTACTGATATTTAAAATTTAAAAAATTATATAATATAACAATATTTTTATTTCCATTATTTTTTAGTCCAAAATATATAAATACCATAACCTTTATGACAAGACAATTTTAGTCACCATATATGTTAACTAACTTGTACTGTTTTGGTCACATTGATTAGTTTTTGTAATAGCTTAGTGTGGTTACACTGTCACTGTATGTTGGTATTTTGCTGCTTACAAACTTTTGGTCACGTTGTCAGTTGTCTTGAAAATTTTAACAAAGTCGGAGGAGTGGAGTACTCGCATTACTGTATTAAAAACAAAAAAGAAGAGTATATAAATAAAATCGGTAATGCGCAGCATAAAATTAAAGCAATTGACACATTTTGAAAAGTACACGTGCTAACACATAGGTGTAAAATTGTTTGCCGAATTTATATTTGTTAACAAGTTGTGCTGTGATTTGTATATATGCTAGTGTGGATGCGTTTATGTATATATGTATTTGCATAAGTGTGTGAAAACCTGGGTATTAACGTGTGGCATTGTCATTACGCTGCACACACACACACACACAATATATATATATATATATATATATATATATTTCATATATAAAAAGTTCTGGCGTGCCGTGCGCCACCCACCAATCTGATGAGCACAGGAATTTTACGCGTGGCGTTCAGACTTAACTCTTATTTACACATTTATTAATGCACACGTTTTCTTGCAAACTTTGTTTTGTGTGTGTCATACAACACATTGTTTATAGATATTCCTGTGCTTAAACTGAAGCACTTATATTTTGCACGCGTTACAAAAGCAAATAAAATACACAACTTATCGACGTCACTGTATCGTACCTTGTTCTAAGTTATCACAACGCGTCTGCATATTTATATGCATAGGAAAATATAATATATATATATATATATATATTATACATCCGGTATTATTATTATTTAGTAATAAATTAAATGTTAGAGTTAGAGTTTTGCTCGTGAAAACAAATAATAAATAAGCAGTTACACTTTTTGCCAATTCAGATATTAACAAATAAAGCCGCTTCTTCAGCGGCCAAACGGTGTGGATATAAATAATATTCCGAAATAAATTTAAACAGTATTTTTATTAAAAACAGCTCTTAAGGTTCGGTAAGTTATTTTCCATTTTTATTTTGTTATTTATGTTTCTGTTTATGTCATCTATAATCTCTTAACTTTATTTAACATAATACCTTTGATACTACCTTTAAATTTAATCACAAAGATCTAATAAGAATCTCATTAAAGAATGTGAACCAATAAAAACAAAACATCAGATCATTCATTCACGCATGCAAACACATGCAGGCTCATATGTGTTAAATGTGTTTGTTCTTGTTTGATTGTGTGTGTGCGAATGACAAACAATGAAAATATGAAAAAGAAGAACACAAATGCCTCAGCTACTCAACGTTGAAAGAAACATGTGCGAACATGTCTCTGCTCTTTTCTTTATTTGTGATCTCTTGCCGGTCTTTCGCTCTTTTAGATATTTGCTGTTGGGTCAGCAAACTGCAGGCACACGCCCATTTAGCGATTTACAGGTAGAAAAAAATTACGGATAGTCAGGCAGTAAGGAAATGAGGCGTTGTACCTTTTATGTCTGTTAACATTTGTGAAAATCTTTTGCCTTTTACTTCTTCTTCATCTACTTCAACATCCTTCTCTTATTTCTATCTCTATCCATATATAGTATAAAGAAGAATTCTTGTTTTAATTTTATTATTATTATTATTTTTACTTTTTTTCATTGTTGCTACATTTTTTTTCTTATTTTATTTTTCTTTTCTTTTTTTCTTACTCTTTACCGGCTAAAGTAAACGGTTCTATACACAACTTTAAAATTTCCAGTCACATTTAATATTTCTAAACGTTGACTTAGTCATTATCGTAATTATTCATCATTATTAGTAATTTTGTTTCTGTTTTTATCTGAAATAATTCTGAGTCACTTTAACATACAATCATAATTTGTGTCTTCCCTTTTTTTTTTTTTTTTTCAATTTTTAATATATTGTTTTTCCCCGCTGTCACTTCTTAGTTAAAATATATAAAGATGCTAATGAATATTTACAAAGTCATAAGCCTATTCTTGGTCTATAAAAATTAAATCAAAATTTTTTTTACTTTTTTGATATGGAAAAACTAAATGACCCCACATTAGTTATTTGTTTTAAAGTCTATAATAGCTTAATATTTGATATGCTCCGATATCTAGAAAATAACTGAACTATATACAATATATTGTATATTACGTGCTCAGTTTTATTTGCATTTATAACATTATTTTGATCGATAACAACGAACTCTAATTGTTTTACTAAGTATTATGGGTTAGGGTAATAGTGTTAGGTAAAGGTTTAGTTCCTTATTAGTTATTGTTAGCTATAAGTAGTTGCATAATTATCACATTAGTAAGGTAAATATATTATATATACAATGTATATATAATGAAATTGTACATTTTTGGGGGCAACCTTTTTAAAAACATAATAATACTATAGTAAAAACTTTTCTCATACCCCTACTCATGCTCGTCTACATTATTTTAGTCTTAATTGTATTCGTAGAACTGTGTAAGTGGGTTATGTTGTGTTAGCGATTAACAAAAGTTTCTCGGTTAGATTTATGACATAACTTAACTAGGTTAGGTTTTTAATTTACTTTCCATGCCCGATAATGCAACAATTACACTTTTAATTAGTCTAGCCTTTCAGATAAGCATTAAGTCTACCCCGTTCATCTGTTCATCTGTTCATCTGTTCACCAATTCTCTTGTTTTCTTCTTGCTTTCCTTTTCCCCCTGTTCCACTGTTTCCGCTTATATGACTGATTTTGATAATGCTATAAGTATACATATGTATATCTAGTAGTGCATATAACAGCCAGCATTGTAAATGATAGCTTTGACTCTTAACTATTTCCATATATTTAATTCTATATACATGAACTTACACATACATATATATATATATATATATATATATATATATATATATTATATACTATTATCTGTAACTATTGAAATTCAATATATAACATATTATCATTTTATATTTTACATTATATTTCCTTGTCACATGTCTAACGACGCAAAAAACTTTTAAGGTTCTATTAAGTTGTTGTTACTGCAAGAATAATAGAAGTAAATGTATGTTATAGTTTTAGCCTGTAAATAATAGCTAACAGTAGTATTAACCAGTGGCCTTAAGAGTATATTTTGTATTCTTTACGATCCAAAAAGTAATACAATCAATATCTATTTTCATTGATTTTCTTGTAATAATTATAGAAAATTGTGAGCAATTTAATGTTGCATTAAGGTAGAATCATTTGTAATTCTATTTAATATCCCTAATTGGGTCAGTTAGTTGTCAAATACATTTAATAGTCCTCCTACTCCTCCTCCCCCCCCCCACACACACACACACACACACTCAAACACGAATAGGCACAACGATAGCAGAATTTGCATAAATAAATAAATAAAAAATAATAATTTACCTGCCACAAATTGCCACTGCCACTGGGGCACGGATTCGTTTGGTTTTCTTAAACCTTCAACTAACCCCCATCCTTTTGCCTACTGTGGCAGCTTGCGTTTTCTTTTTACTTTCCGTTAGCAATTTCCCCCTCCGCCCGCGTGACTCACTCTGAATAACAACAGCAAATCGAGCTTAGACGAATAGCTGCTTAATTGCTTATATATATATTATTATTAGTTATTATTTTTAGATTTTTACTATTTTTATTTATATATATTTTTTATTACGACAATAATTTTTCTATTTTTCTTATTAATTGTAAATCTGTTACATATAGCCCCCATTGTCATTTTGATTCTTTTCCAGTGAACTCAAACTATATTTAAGATTGAAAAAAAAGGGGTTTCAATTAAAATATTTGATTGATATTTTACAATTAATATGATAGAAACCGTTGTCCATGGTCAATTTAATTTACAAGTATACATATATATATATATATATATATATATAACTGTTATGTATTGTGTCCCAATTCAAGTCTTTATACTTTTTTATGTATGTTGATGTTACTTTATTTTTGTTGCATTTGCCTTAATGTGTTGCTCTACTTGACAGTAGCTTTAACTTGTATTAGTTTGTTGCTCCACTTGAAAGCTGTTGCAACTGGCTGCAGTTGCATCTTCAACTGCACCAAGTGTCAAGTTGGTTCCAATTGTTGGTTACATTTATCACTGGCTGTCATCAACCAAAACTTTAACATATTTAAGAGCTATATGTGATTATATATATATATATAGATAGATATATATACCATCACACATATATGCAATCACACATATACATGTTTGTTAATATATATATATATATATATATAATCGCTTAACCATTCACATGAAGTGCAGCCAATTAAACAACATGACCTAGAATATTGTAACCCAATTGTGGCGCTTCTGCACATACGGGCTGCACATGCATATGTATGTGTGTATATTTGACCTACACTCCACTATGTTGCTAAACCACCTCCAACCCCCCCCCCCCCCCTACACCAACTATCTTAAAAGCCTTTAAAAAGACAGGCTACAGCCCTCTTTACAACACTTGAAGCATTTGCATGCTTATTTTGATGATACCATAATTATGGGTAGGCCAATCACGTGTCACTAATACTTATGGATTGTAAATATAACAAGTAAATTAAAAAAAAATATATATATATATATTTTAAGTTTGTTTTAAGTTAGATTTATAGGTACACATATAACGCAGGCGGAAATTTTAGTTTCCAAAAATAAATCATAAAATTTACAGGAAATTCCATTGAACATACATCATATATGGCATATGATATATAATATCTTTATGTATATATATATATATATATATATATGTAATGTATATAGTATTAATGCTATGTATATTAATATACCTATTGGTTTAATTAATTAGCCAATGCACGTGGCTGCAAGCTACAAGGCTTTTATTTTTATTTATTTTTTTTTTTTTTTTTGTTTTCAGCCATGGTCAAGTGCATTTAAATTTGTACTATAAAATTATATACATTGCTTATATTATATATATATAATATTCTAAATTAGTTAAAATAATCACGCGCCTAGAAACTGGTTACTAATTACAAACAATGGCTTACAAATTTGCGGGTTTCACAGGGTTTTTTTTTTTTTTTTAACATAGAAGTCAATGGTTATGTGACATAACTGTTTTGTTTTTGTTAATACTGTTGAATTGTTAAAGCACATTTTGTTTTTTTTTTATATATTATATTAGTAGATACACAATTTTAACTTAAGTCTTCACTCTACAATCTTCAATCTACAATCTACGGTCGACAATCCTTCTGTCTATCATTTGATACAACTTTTTGTTTGGTTTGCCAGACACGTTTACATCAAGTATTACGTTTTGGCATCGTACGTCCAGTGCTGTTGCTATCGTTGGTACAATGGACTCATATGGGCTTATGAATGCTCTTTTTTAATATTTTATGATATCAGCGACATGTTTAAAGCCTTTGACACTGAAAGAAATCAAAATGAAAAAGATACAATAAAATATATATATATATATATGTATTTAATTCTTGCCGAATTATACAACTGTGAATGTACTCTTTATGTATATATATTTTTTTATAAATGATATATCCCTATATTTATACATAAATATGTATATGTATATATGTATATGTATTGTGCTATACATACTTAATTTCCATGTAAATTAATCAAACATTGATTTTACAATTCTTTTGTTTTATTCTCCATAATATTTTTTTTTCTTTTTAGCCCCTTTGCCTTTTTGTAAAAAAGAGCAAAGCGGAGCTATTGGAAATGTGCAAAATCCAAAAGTATGTAACACATAGAAATAATGATCGGAGACCCCATAAAGTATATATATTCTTGATCAGGACGACAAGACGAGTTGATCTAGCCATTTCCGTCCGTCCGTCCGTATGAACGCCTGTTTCTCAGAGGCTATAAGAGCTAGAGCAACCAAATTTTAAACCTAGATTCGTTATTTTTGTACGCTATACGAGTTTTGATTTTTCAATTTCCTCCCCTGACCCCCGCAATTCGAAAAAATCGATTTTCAGATACAATTTTTAACCGATCAAATTTCTTTTACGCACACATATTAAGTAGACCATTCTTCATCTACGTTGTGAATTTCGTTAAAATTTAACAATAAACACGGAAGTTATACAACATTAAGTAGCGTGGGGGGCTAAAAGGTGCGCGCAATGGCTAAGTACGTGCAGAACTGTGTGTATGTATAAGTATGTGTGTTTATGGCTGTATGTGTTGGCAAAGGGGCTCTCGTAGTCGGGTACACTTCTTACTTGTTTTTTTATATTTCTCCAACTGCACTCTTTTCTTGTAGCTTGCCTTTTCTGCCTCATATTCTGACTAATAATAATAAAGAAAGAAGTTAAGAAAGAACAAAGGCAAAACCGCAGCTAATAATTGCTGCTTGGGTTGTTGCACTCTGAGCAGCGACTGGCTATCAGATGAAATTGTAACAAACTGTAAAATGTTTAGCAACAACAACACCAACAACAAAAACAATTTTTTTTTTTTTTTTTGCAACTAAGTTGCATTCTACAGATATATTAGCAAATATCTCAAGGGACACATCTAGCAAATATATGTAGATATATATAGGACAAGATTTTATAAAAAAAAAAATTCTGTGTATTTCTATAGAAGACGATCCTAACTAAAGCTTTATTATTCCAGTTCCAGTTCATTGACATTTGTTTTAATCTACGACACAAGGCTTATTCATATATGCTTACAGGATATTTGAGTTAAGAAACCTTTTATTAACTATAATCTATTATAGATAATTTAATTTGGAATTGTTATCTTAAAGTTGAATCAAAGTTAAAACTTGTCCTTAGCAGAAATTTTCAAAGTTGGTAAGAACTCTATGTAAGTAATATAGATATATATATGTATATATATATATATCTATTATATAATTTAGAAAGGGTATCTAATAGTTGAACATTTGTAATAGAATTCAAATAAAATAAAACTTTTAAAACTTATGCATGAAGTGATAAGATTTTTTCTATATGAAAACCACATTTTATATCAACTACTAAAACGCATTTAAATTGGATCTATATAGAGTGTATATATATTATATATATATAAAGCTGTTTATATAGTTTAGATATATATGTATACATATATAATATAAGTGATTGAGTTCCCTTAGTAAAACTCGCTAATTGCGACTTAAAACGGTTTGAATCTTTCACAAATTTGAAAAATTTTATAAAATACAAATATATATATATATATATATATATATATATGTAAGTCTTTCATATATATAGTTCTTTATATAGTTTAACTATTGGAATTTTAAGGGCTTAGCAACAGCTACTCATATACATTTTACTTTTTTATATATATACTATATATATTATATATATATATATATATATATATATATATATATTAAATACCATTTACTATATCTACACAATATACATTGTATTTGTCGTATCTTTCGGATCCGATAAGCATTTTTTTGTTCTGTTTATTATATGTATTTATGTTACTCGTAGTAGCAGTCGTTATCGGGTTTTAATTGCTAGTTATACTGCAGATTTGTATCACTCATATAGAGCCTAAATATTAGATGAGTACATTGTTGCCACATTTTACCCTCATTCCACACGAACAGTACACACATTCCACTCAAAGTGAGTGTATTGTAATCACAATTAAATAGCTACAGTTAACGTTTTAACTGATAACCGATAAAAAAAAAACAAAAAACAAAAAAAAAAAATAAATAAATAAATAAAAAAACTTTAAATATTTGTTAAAGATAGCAAGAGATTCGCAACGTCTAAACCTTGCCCCAAAAAATATAAACACAGACATAATTATAGAAGACTTTAACACAAGTCGCATCCAATGTAGAAACACTAGATGAAGTTGGGTAATCCCAATGTATCTAGTATTTCGCCATACAGAGAGATAAAACACAAATGATATACGATATATACGAGAAGAGAAAATCAAATTTATAATACTGGTTAACGCCCTTATAGATATAAGAAATATATTACAGGAAATTAACTCAGCTTTTTTTGAGGTTAAAAAGGAGCTAAATAATCATCTGAGACCCCATAAATTATATATATTCTTGATCAGGAGTCGATCTAGGCTTGTCTGTCTGTATGCACGCCTGTTTCTCAGAGACTATAAGAGTTAGAACAACCAAACTTGGAATATAGATTGGTTATTTTCGTAAGCTAGACAAGTCCTGCCCAAGCCCCCGTAATACTAAAAAACCAAACGATTATTAAGCATAATTTTCAACTGATCGAATTTCTTTTTTGCACACATAATAAATAGACCATTATTGATCTACTTTGCGAATTTCGTTAAGATTGAATAAGAAGTCATGCAACATCGGGTACATCCGACGACAACAACTTTCTTACTTGATTATTTTTTAGAAAATCTTAAGAAACACTTAAACAAGAAAGACATTCTTGAAGATTACAATTTTACCTGTGGAAGAAGTAGCTAAATTTTCTTTTCTTTAATTTATATTATTATCATAATAATATTTAAAACATAAAATGCTTGACACACACATAACAATAGGAATAGAGAGATTAAAAAAATGTATTTTTGTTACAGATTATGCAGAAAGCATTAATTTCTTCTGATGACGATAACTTTTGCTCTGAGGTTGTGGGCCTCTTACTGTTTATTCGCTTTTTGAATTTTGATTCTTTATCGGTGAATGGTTTCGTTTATGTGTTCCTTCTTGCTTTCTTTTTGTGCATGCCTTCGCTTTTAAATGTACAAAGAATCACCCTGCATCATGCAGTGTTGCCAGAACTTTTTGAGAAAGAAAATAGCTAGAATGGGAAATAAAAGTAGCAAAAATAGCCAAAATATGAAATGGAAATAGCTGAATGAAAAATAAGACTTTTGAAAAGAAAATAAAAAAAATAACAAAAATTAATTAAAAAAGAGTTCAGCGGTTCAGAAATATCATACTTTTGACCCATTTTATAATTTGTTGACTATAAAAAAATAAAAAAAAAAGTTCCATGCCTTAAAAATGCAGTAGCTTTTCCAGCTATTTACCTCAAGAAAAATAACTGTTCCCAAAATTAAAATAGTACTAGATCCGGCATTATACATTTAAAATAGCTCTCGTACTTTCAAAATAGCTAACTCTAGCTACTAAAAAGCTGAAATGGCAACGCTGCCTGCATGTTCCAACATGTCTTAAACTGCAGATTTTTCTCAGTGATTTTTAATTTCTTATTGTTGCTGTAATATAGTAGTTATATAATTATATGTTAAATTATTAAAAATATAAAATATTAAATTAAGTATACACTTGCCCGCAAAACTCTGCGTACGAAGTTTGCGGCTGCTTTTTTCTTGTTATATTATCTTTAAAATATTAAATAAAATATTCCCGTTAATTTAAAAATATTAAAAAAATTTATAACATGTAACAAAAATGTTAAACTTTCAATTAAAAAAAAAAAATTAGTTAAATAACATAAATATCTTAGCAAGTATTCAATACGAAAGTCGGAAAAAAATAATTTTTTTACTGTGTACGTAGAGTTTTGCGGGCAAGTGTATTAAAATGTTATGTAAAGCTTTATTTATTAAACTCTAGTATACTGTTAGTTTTCTTATATTACAGTTGTAAACTTTATCTATTTTACATACACTATCAAGACTTTAATTTGCGTTCCGATCTTGTACCCTAAAAAAGAAGTTTACGTCCCACAAAAAATCTTTTGAATACCAGGCAAAAGTTCAAATCTCAATACCGTTGGGAATGTTTGGGTGTTACGTGAGAAGATGAAGAATGTGCCAAATTACACTTAAAGCTGACCTAAAAGAGAATTTCCTTAATGCTCAAAATAAGACTTGACGATTGCCTTGAAAAATTAAATGGACAAAGTGGAAAATATTAAAATTATTATATTGCGATAATAACTCACATTTAAACATTATGTTAATAAATATATTTAAATTATTGAAAATATTCTTTAATATAATTTTTGTTGCTAGAAAATTTCTTTTTGACTTTGAGCAATTACTTTATTGACCAGCTGTATAGTATAACAGAAAGTTTACTGTATTGTGTAAACATATTGTATATATATGTTTGTATATGTATTAGAAACCTTTAATTCTTGGAAAACTAAAAAGTTGTCTGAAATTTTAGTTTTCACTGGAATCAATTGAATCGGTAATAAAGCTGCCAACTAAAACAAAATAAAATAAATAAATAATAATATATACAATTTACAATTGGGTTAGGCAGAAATATTGCAACAAGAAACTCCCCTTTGAGAAACACCCCCCCACCCCCATCATTACGTATCTACGCCATTTAATTTTTAGCCCCTTTGTCTTTTTGTTAAAAAGCAGCAAAGCGGAGCAAATAATCATCGGAGACCCCATAAGGTATATATATTCTTGATCAGGACGACAAGACGAGTTGATCTAGCCATTTCGGTCCGTCCGTCCGTATGAACGCCTGTTTCTCAGAGGCTATAAGAGCTAGAGCAACCAAATTTTAAACCTAGATTCGTTATTTTTGTACGCTATACGAGTTTGTTTTAGTTTTTTAAATTTCCTCACCTGACCCTTGCAATTCGAAAAAAAACGATTATTAAACACAATTTTCAACAGATCTAATTTCTTTTTGGCACACATCATAATTAGATCATTCTTGATCAATGTTGTGAATCTGGGTATGATTGATTTGAATAAGAGCTAGAGCAACGAAATTTGGAATATAGATTTACTATGTTCGTACGCTATACAAGTTTGTTTTAGATTTTCGAATTTCCTCGATTATAAGACACAATTTACAACCGACCAAAATTCTTTTTTGCACACGTACTAATAACACCATTCCTGATCTACATTGTAAATTTCGTTAAGATTGAATAATAAACACGGAAGTTATACAACATTAGGCACCGCGCTATAGAGCGCAATGGCTGAGTACGTGCAGAACTGTGTGTATATGTGTGTATAGCTGTATATGTAGGCAAAGGGGCTCTCGTAGTCGGGTACACTCGACTACAGACTTCTTACTTGTTTCATTATGGTCCTTTGTTCTCCTTTTATTTATGATGATATTTATTGTTAATTAACTTTTGCATACAAGTTTACATTTGATGATATGCAGTCTCTGTGTGTGTGTGTGTGAGTTTGTATTTATGTGTGTGTATGCATGTTGCAGTTTTTTTTAGTGTATCTTAGGATCATTTTAAATTGAGTTTTCATTGTGTCTCTTTGTAAAAAGGCGCTGAAATCTACGAGAAGACGATAAAACCAATTCTTCATGTCGTTGTCGTTGTTGTTGTTGTTGTTGTTGACATTGCCAATGCCAATGCCAATGCTGCTGCTGACTATACCTCTGCCTCTGGCACTACCTCTAGCTTACCCTTTGCCGCGACCTCTACCCCTTAATCGCTATCTGTGACACTTCGTCTAGCTCTGTCTTTGTCTCGACCTTTACCTCTATCGCTCAATCTGCTTTTACCTCTGTCTGTGGCTGCCTCAAATTGTCGCTATTTGTCTATCTTTATCACTCTTTTTGCTTCTAGCTGCCATATGTTTTTAGGCCAAGAAGTGGATAATGAAGGTAAAAGGTGCAGGTGATTCGATTGACAAGCTGCAATAGAGCTGCGAGAGCAGCTGACTCAAAGGTTACTTTATTGAGTACCTGGGTGGTAAATACTGGGTGCTGTGTGCTGGGTGCTGTGTGCTAGGTGCTGGGTGCTGGGTGCTGGGTGGTGGGTGATGGTAGGTTTGTTTGGTTGCTTAGTCAACGTTGTTGATCGTATAAAACTATTAAATGAGAATATGCAAATTGTTTTTCTTAGCTAACAAACTAACTGCAATTGCAAATGCGCCACACTACCCCCCTCACCTTAACTCAAAAAAGAAATCCACCTTCTCTTACCCAACGACAAAATCAACGAGCAAGCAATTCAATCTCTTTCCTTTACCTAATACCCTAAACTCTTTTAATAGTATTTTACTTGCTACCCAACCCCGCGTCATCTCCTTAACGACAGACATGGGGTATCGCGTTTGTGGCTTGCTGGGTTGTTTCGTATTTGTGTCTCAGTTGATATTGTTTTGTGTTTCTATTTACACAAAATAAAAACGAAGAAATAAATAAAAAGTTTCTACTGTTGCTATTGCTGTTACTGTTGATTCTCGGTAAAAATGTTCGTACAGAGACATAGAACACAAGTTTTATCCATATGTTCAATTCGAGCCTTCCATTAAAGTTATAGGTATAAGCTTTAAATATAAGTCGACACGCGTATTAGCAACAGTAGCAAACATAAACTCTACCGGCTTTAACAAATTGCGGGAATAATAGTAATAGAGCTCTAACGGTTTCAATATCCTTTCCATCGAATGCAGTTCTTTGTGTAAGTTTTGTTTTGTTTTATTTCGTTTCGTTTTTTCAATTAATCAAATTGCAATGTGCAACATAAACAAGCGAAAAAGTGTACATAAAAACGGTGAATAAAATTGAATATAATTACCAAGCCCCTTAAAAGGGTTAAGTGTAGGCGTGGTTACAGCAATTGCTACTGTTACTGTTGCAACAGTTGCCAGTTGAAGCGTAGCTTTAATTGTTTTCCAATTTTTATGCACTTTTCATACAATTTAACCGCAAAGTAATTCCTAATATACACTTAAACTCAAGTCCAACCCAAATGCAAACCCTAACCCCAATCTAACCCAGACACAAACTTTTCTATTGCCCTTAAATCTGCTTCTGCTTCACTGGCGCACAACTGCAATTACGGAAAATGCAAACAAAAAGGAAAAAAAATAAGTTTTAGAACAATTGAAAAGGGAAACAATTTACTAAATTTGTTTCTTAATTCAATTTGTATATAAGTATATACTTATCCTGGATCAAACAGAAGGACAGCTATATTCTTAAACATATCACATTATTCTATATACATAAATAATTAATAAGAGTTTTTTATTATTCAATAAATAAATAAATTAATATGAGTATAAAACAAGACGCACATTCTGTCTGGAAATCGAATCTTACAACTTTACAACAAGTTGTCTAAGTTACTCGATACTTAGCGCAAGCTGTTGCAATATATAATAGACATCAAGTGCACTAAACTGTACTAAATCAATATCAACTGTACTTAACATCAAATATGTTAAAAAAAAAATTTAAAAAAACCAACTAAACTAAAGTTCTTTTCGGGCTTAACTAAAATTTTTTCTGCTTCTATTACAAAAGCTTTTCGTACATACATCGTTGTTATTTATAATTTACTTTATATATATATATAGATATTTATATAAAATATATATAGTTTTATAGTGTACAGTTAATCTTTGAAGCTTATGTTTAACATTGTATTATCTTTGGGAAAAACCTTTAAACAAAATTGCCACTGACAGAGCTTCAGTTAAGCAGCTATATAACCATTATTAGGATCAACTCTTCAGGGGTTTCATTAGATTCTGGTTTAAGCACAGCTGTAATTGAAGTCTCTTTTTTTCTCTCTCTCTATATATATATATCTATTCTTTATATATAATGTTCATATTCAAATTGATTGCTTTCCCTCTACACTCTCATCCTGCACTGATCATTGACCTAATATTATTTTTTTAGTATATCAGAACTTTAGTTAAATTGCCCTATTAATAGATGCTCTTATATAGCTTATATATATATTTATAATTATGTTATTTATACTCTTTTATAGCTTCTCCAAGATGTCCAAATATTCGGGCAAAAAATGTCGCCTGCTTTCAATGATGTGGCTAACAACGTTCTTCTTCATTGTGGAAATTGTTGTGGGTTATGTGACAAATTCAATGGCCCTCGTTGCGGACAGTTTTCATATGTTGGGGGATATAGCCGCCCTGCTTATATCATTCCTATCTGTTAAGGTAAGAAATTTACACATATCAATATATATATATATATATATATATATATATGTATATAATTGGATTTAATATTGTGTTTATTTTTGGTACTTTTTCTTTTTTAGATGTCACCAAAGAAATGGTCAAAGAACACATTCGGTTGGGCGCGTGCTGAGGTTTTGGGTGCACTCGTCAATGCTGTATTTCTAGTGGCACTCTGCTTCAGCATCACCATTGAGGCATGCAAAAGGTGATGAACAGCTGTCCTGAGTTGCCACATGTTTTCCAGCTACTTTCAACTTGTTTAACACACGCACAACAACGCTTAAAATCAATGAGCAAATTTAGCAACAAAATTTAATTTAATTTTTTATTTTTTGCTTGCTTGTGTTTCTCTTTTTTGCTGTTATTTACCTTTCGTTTTTTCTTTTTTTTTTTTTTTTGTTCGTCATTTGTTATTCAATTCGTTTTAATTTGCATTCCATGTGCATGTTTCAATTCAATATATATATATATATATATATATATACATATATATACATACATATATATATATATATATATACAGATATTGCTTTTAACTTAACGAGTCGCGTTTTTTATTTATGTATTTTTTTATATATATTTTTTTTAAATTTTTTATCTCTCATTCGTTGTATAGACGTGTAATTTCCATTTGGGAGCGGCTGAGTTAAATGTTGGACCTATATAGTACTATATAATATAGTACTATATATATTATATATATAATGTGTGAAATATAAGCTTAATAAGTTACTTTTTGTTTATCCTTTGACAGATTCATTGAGGAGGAGAAAATACATCAGCCTGAGCTGTTGCTCATTGTGGGTATACTCGGTCTCTTGGTGAATCTTATAGGTTTGGGTCTGCTATATGGTGCGTATAGTAAATACTGTTGCTTCCTTTTTTTTTCTATAGTTATCAAAATATTTATTTTGTAGAACATGGCGGGCATCATGGGCACTCACATGGTGGTGGCTTAACACGTAATCATAGTCGACTCACAGAGCTGGCAAACATGGATGATGCAGATGATGAGCAGAATGATTATGCATATGAAAAGCAAAAAGTGAAACAGATAAAAAAATCAAGTCATGGTCACAGTCATGATCCTAGCCAGATGAATATGCGTGGTGCTTTTCTACATGTACTTAGTGATGCCTTGGGCAGTGTTATTGTAATAGTTAGTGCATTGTTTGTTTGGTTAAGTGATTGGGATTATCGTTTATATATCGATCCTGCTCTATCTATTGTCCTGGTGGTACTTATACTGCATTCCGTTTGGCCGCTGTTACGTGAATCTGCGCTTATATTGCTGCAAACTGTGCCAACACATATACAAGTGGATGCCATACAGAAGCGTCTGCTGGAAAAGGTTGATGGTGTGCTGGCCGTTCATGAGTTTCATGTGTGGCAGCTGGCCGGTGATCGTATTATAGCTTCCGCGCATATACGGTAAATTGTATTTTTTTGTTTTTAATTATTGTTAAGTGCATCCTTATCTAATTATGAATATTTTTTTTGTTTTGTTTTTGGTCAGCTGTCGCAATTTATCGGAGTATATGAAAATAGCTGAGAAGGTTAAGGAATTCTTTCACAATGAGGGCATACACTCGACTACCATACAACCAGAGTTTAGCGAGGTTGAAGGCTGTAATATGTCCGATGGCACGTCTAGTATCAATATGAGCGGTTCCGATTGCTGTGCTCTCGATTGTCCCACCACAGTTGAGGGCTGCGTAAAAGCCACATGCTGTCAAAATAACAATAAATTGGTAAAAAAATTAATTTACTGCTATTATTTTGTAAAAATTTTTAGATTATTAATTTCTTTCTTCCATATCAGAATCAACTGCCATCACCCACAAATTCACCTTATCTGTGCCGTCAACGTAATGCGGCACGTCAGGCTGGTGATGTAGAAGCCGGTTCACTGTTGGAAGCCAATGCAAATGGGAATCAAACGGTGGGCAATGGTACAGCAGTT
This sequence comes from Zygothrica quintamaculata, assembly GCA_037044455.1. Classification (NCBI taxonomy): domain Eukaryota; kingdom Metazoa; phylum Arthropoda; class Insecta; order Diptera; family Drosophilidae; genus Zygothrica; species Zygothrica quintamaculata. The sequence continues at coordinate 207,449 of JBAMBS010001178.1, forward strand.
ACAGCATCTACAGAGCCAACGCCAGAGAATGAAATAGTCTGACAACAGCCACAACAATCATTAGCACAACAACATCAAGTACACTTTGCCACAAATTCACAAATCGTAACCACACCATCAACAACAATAACAAAAGCAGAAGCGATAGCAACAACAACAGCAACAACAAGTACAACTACAGAAGCAACAACCACACAACGTGATATATTAATGTACGAACCAACAAGCAAGAGCCACGCAACTACCAGAATAGGCGTAACAACCACAGACTCGACAAGCTTTTCGCTAACCGCACAGCGTCGCCATGAGCTTCAGCTTCGTGCCGAACAGCACTGCCAGGAGCAGATTAACCTCAACTCTGGCAACTGTACGCGCAACGGTGATGAGGTGGCGCTCTAATATGGCAAAATACTAAGCGAATGTCTAAAGTATTCTGGATTAGAATTTACATACAGAACTAAATGTTTCATTATCATACAAGGATGGCGTGTGCGCATATGTATATGGGTGCGAATGTGTGTGAGTGTCTGTCTGTTTTTTTTTATGTGTGTGGGCAAGTGCAGGTACCCATCGTTGTTGCTATTGCACGCCGGGCAAGTCTCTTCATAGTTATTTTTTTTTTTTTTTTTATTGTGTGCAAGATGGTATGGTGTGTATATGAGAAAGAGAGAGTTTGTGATTATATGACTGTGCGCCCCACCAAAAAACCAGAGCTAACCTGCTCCCAAAAAAAACACACACAACCAATAACTACAGACACTACCAGCGCACCGTATTTTTAATAATTTTTTGCTAGTTTAATTGAAATCAAAATGATAAAAACGACATCAAATATTGTGCAGTTAATAATATAATTATCATTATAATTAATATATATATATATATAAATACATATATATATATATACATATATATATATATATATATCAAATGATATGATAATTATATGAGATGTTGATAGCGTTAACTAAACAAAAATAGTAGTTAATTTTTTAATATTAAGTCAAAAGATAAACAAAATTAAAAAAAGTTTAAGCTAAAAAGTTATAGAAAAAAAATATAAAAAAAAAATATAAGCATAATACGTTTTTTACATTTTGAAGAAAGAAAAAAAAAACAAAAAAAAATTAAATTATAGATAAAAAATGAAACTTATTGTATTTAGTAGTTATAGCTATATAAATCTATATATAGTTAAAGATTTATCAAAAGAAAAGAAGCCTTTGGTGCGAATGTTTAGCAAAAAGTTGTAACAGATATAAAAAAAATAATAAAAAAAATACATTGATTGTATAAAGCGTTTCGGTATGTATTTACAAGTATAACATTTCGGGCATTCGTTTTTATAGTTCATTAAAACTATATTTTTTCGAATTTTTTTGTATTTTAAACACTATTTGTATAGATTTTTTATTCCAATGGCAAACTAGACTTCATTTGTTTAGCTCGTAAATAAAAGAACGCAAAATGAAGAAAAATTTTAACATTATTATATGAACTAAAGTATATGCTGTATTATTTTTATGATTGTTTTCTATATGCCTGTGTATGTTTGTAAATATACAAAAATATAGTATATAAATATATATACATCAAACATAATCATAAAAAATAAAAATGATTCAAACGAAGAACGAAAAACAACCAAAAAAAAAAAAAAAAATCAATTTTTTTTATTTCTCTTGGTGTGTCTTTAAAATATCTATGGAGTATTAAATTATTATGGAGTATTATTAAATTAAAAAGCTTCCTTTTTAACATTTGTTTTTTTTATTTATTTACAGATTTTAATTATTTTAATATAGAGTCTCATATTTTTATTAATTTTCTATATTTCTTTTAAAAAGTCTTGCACAACAATAAATAATAAATATATATACAGAATTTTGTTTAATTCCTTTCATTTCAATCTTCTATTTTTTCTTTAATGTATATTATCAAAATGATTTAATAAATTTTTTTTTGTTTATTAGAGCGATTTTTTTTAAGTTTCATTATTACGTACTGTTCATTTTATCTTTATAATTTATCTTTGAAATAAAAAAAAAATCTTATAATATATAATTAATTATTTAAAAATTAATTCTGTTTTTTTAAATGTGTATTTATTAAAAGAAATTCTACATTTGTATTTAAAAAATTAAATTAGCTTTTAGTTTTTTACATAAAACTTAAACTATAAATTGCATGCTATAAATAAATTAATTAGAAATAATAAAATGTTTTAGGAATGAAAGAAATTATTGCATAATTAAAACTCAAGCTCCTGCTCCTCATCATCGATGCAGTGCATCTCAGAGAAGCGAAGCTGTCGCTATAAATTTTCATCAAAATTCTCATCAGTGTTCTCCTCAACAACAGCCTCATCCCAAGGACCATGAATATTAAACTTATAGCGCTGATGTCTTACAAATATGAACGGGCAGACAAAGTTAATAAATAGAGTCGTTGAAGCATATAGATATAAAACTGGACGTGAAATAAAATATAAAGATGTACAGCATATAAGAAATATGGGAACCATATATAGAGCATGCCAGGTGGCGGCTGTCATAATAGGATACAGTACAAAAAATATGGCAGCCTCGACGAGCAAGACAAAGGCATGGTATGATGTTGATAGACGTGAAGCTAAACATATGGCACCAAATATTGCCGCATTTACTGATATAGCCTTAGACACCATAGCCACTTCCAAGCCATAATCCGAGAACATTATATTTATAAGCATCACAAAGAATGTCATCGTATAAATAGTATCCGTACTGATGGCTTGCGTTAACGTATGCAGCATAGGGGAAAAGATATAGCCAAAGAGAAGCACAGTTACCAGCGTCTTTGAATCCTCAGCCAGTTGTGTCAGAGACAGCTTCTTTCCACGATAAAATAAATAACCAATGCTATTGATCACACATGTTGGTATCAGTATACTGGTAGGTGTAACATTACCAGTGACCATCATTTGATATAGCATTAGGAATCCAGCTATGCAGGAGATTTTATTATTTAGTACGGTGATTCCGGCAGCAGCCTCAATAAATGTATATAGGCAGACATGTAGATTTGTCCTTAGATCTTTAAGGAAACTAACATCTGTATAGTTATCCGGATATTCGCGATTTGAATAGAGATTCTTCACCCAAGGTTTTCGTTTGCCATGTGGTGCTTTATCCATTTTTTAATAAGTGTAAATAACATTTAATGACAAACCGTTTGCTTTACAAGCAGCCAACAGCTGTTGCACTTATCGATAACAAATTAAGCGGCATTGTCCCTAACATGTTTTATTTTTGCGTACCACTATCGATAGAGCGCGTATATTTAAATTCAAATTCAAACTCTATTTGCTTGGTTAAAATGTGCTATAAATTTTATTTCTTCTTTAAAATTAGTCTATAAAAGCCAAAAATCAGGCTCGGTTAACGTTAAATATTAAGGTATAAAATCAGTTAAAATCCATGGGATTAGTTGGGATAAACGCTAAAAAAGGCATCCATATAAAAATATCAGGGATTAATAAAACCCCAAAAATATAAGTATTGCATTAATTTGGTAAGTCGAACATTTGGATTAGCGACTATTGTCAGATTATATAAAGATGGGCTATAAAAAAACGGCCACTGTCAACAATAAAAAAAAAATAAAAAACTTTTCTATAACCCTTGCTGGTGTTGAAATTTATGACCAGCCGCCTGTTAACTTGTGAAAGAGTTGCTCATTAAGTGTCTGATTGTTGTCCTTGGAGCGCATTGACATAAATATGTAACCGCCAATAAACTCATGAACTACTTTACAATCGGCAGAGTGACAAGAGAAGATTAGATTATCACCATCAAATTGAATCATCATGCATTTGATACCCCAATTAACATTCCAAGCCTTCATGGTATTGTAACGCCAGGTCTTAATATGATCACCAGTGTTTAAATCCATGCGCATAATTCGATTGTGTGCCACACCCAACAGCTCCTCCTTTCTTATGCCCATCAAACTTAATGACAAACAGCGAAACGCCAAAATCGGGTAGAGATTTCCAGGCTTGTATGTACTTAAGTTTACATTCCAGCTGGGACATTTCCCTAACATTGACATGTGCTTCCATAATACGCTGTACCACCTTACCGGAAAGCTTACGAACCATTTTGGGTGAGAGATATTCAACTGGATCCACAGACCGTGGATCAAAGCTGACATGTACACCTTCCATTGGACGCTGCATTTGGAGCAGCGACAAAATACTATCGACTTCGCTCTCATAAGTGCTATCAGCTAAGGTGCGACCTTTAGATGCCAAACGACAGGCGGCCAACCACTTGGCATGCTGTTTCTCATTATCGCAACGCACCCAGACTTCGGTATTAGGTCCATTACGATCCTCCGGTGATACTTCAAGGCGTATGGCATATTTACCCTGTGTCAAATTTACATCTGGTGTTACCTCGCAACCACGCAAATTTATGCTTATCTTAGGAGCAGCACGTCGAGACTCTTCGGCGCTCTTATATAGATGCAAGTGCATATCTCGATAGGTAAAATAGTAACGCTTGTAGCCTCTGAGCGCGAAACGTTGTGGCTTTAAGAAACGTAAATAATCCGAGAGTTCCGGTATGCGAGTAATATTAACGGATTCCTCAATATTGTTACCCGCTAAGCTAATCTGTAGCTCATTTAGTGCTGAATCGATATCATCATCATCGTTCTCCTGACTGGATGTGTCAACACCCGAATCAACAGCTGTTGGTGGCTGCATATCCAGTTGATGATTCACCTGAAATTGTAGCGCTGCAAACATGAGTGCCTCCTGTTCTGTACAGTCCAGCTCCTCGTTCAGTAAAGACCATTTAGCCTGCTCATAAATTTGATTGATGCGCACCTGATCGTATTTAGGATTTAAATCAAAAAACGTATAGTACTTGAACCGTAAACAGAGCGTATCATATTCTCGTATACCCTGCTCCATCAGCGACAATGAGCTGTCCAGCCAACCCACATTAAGGCGTGCCTTTTCGACCAGTGACTTGGGACGCAACAACTGGCTACGCACCTCTGCAGTAAGTGATTGCGGTGAGCTGGCCAAGTTCTCTTGATAATCACCCAAGCTAGATGAGGATTCAAAGGTGCTATAGCCAATCGGGCTAGGTTTCCAGTTGCCAGGCATCTGAGGCGTTGGCGAGCGTCTGCTTGCAGCTACATTGTGCGGTGATAGCGGCGCACAGAAGAACATGCCTGGTGCTGATGGCTTATCCAGGCTATCATTACTCCCACCGTTAAAGGCTGAGTTGATTGGCACAAATGAATTAGTATCTGGTGCTGGTTGTAGATATGTGGTTCCATCTGGTTCAGCAATGGGTACACGCCTAGCATGTGGCAATTGTGCAAAATTCTTTTTAAGATGTTCCGCTTCGAGTGGTTTGCACAACGATAACTCTTCCGGGTAACGTATATCCAATTGTTTACACAAATTGAGAACAGCTGCAAATGTCTTCACAGAATAATCCAAGCGACAATCCAAATAACGTAAGTCCGGCAGCTGCACGCGTAACACCTTATGCATTGGTGTATAATGGAGCATACTATCTGCATTGACACCGCATTGATCGAGTGTGGCACGAGTATGTGTTAGCCAGATGTTTTGGCTTGGCCAATAAAGAGCATGATCTGACCAATCTTTGGGATTCTCTGGATCAACCAGCTGCAGCATTATGCTACCCAAATGCTGTGTGCCGCGCACGCGCAATGTGCGTGCTAGAGCCAGATCCGTTATATAGATACGAAGATTCCATGATTTTTCACCAACATGTATCATATTGCACCAGCCTATATATATCTATATCTATATATATATATATATAGATCTAGATCTAGTTGCTGACGTCAGGTGTGCCCTTAATTTTGCCAACGCTTTCCGTCTGGCGGCCTCAAACGTCCTTGTGACGGCGCCTACGTGCGATTGTTCGCCCACAATAGTGAATCCAATTGCAGCTGCTTAATAATTGTCTTATTTCACTTATAAAAATACATTTAATTAAAAAAAACTTTAACGCAAGCAATATAAATATGCCGTAATATTTCCGGATGCGCGTAGTTGCATTGATTGATTTTCACTTAAGAAATTGGAGCAATTAAAGAAAATGCATTGAAATAGAAAGCGCCCAGTATACACTGTTAACACTTAAATCGCTCAACTGTTTGTGAACTAGTTTTTAGTACACAAATCAAGTTGGCAACGATGCGTATGAACAAGTATCGAATGGCAGCATGCCAATAAAAATATCGAAATTTAAAAAAATTATCGCGCCAAACTGTCACTTAAGGCATTGTTTACCTTGTTGCCTTATTATTTTACCATGGCAACGGCACTTAGATCCAAAATCAGCCCCCTTAAATGTATTTATAGTATTTTTCATAGAATTTGTATGAAATAAACAAGCAAATAAACAATAAACAACACAACAAAATATCGTAACCACAGTAGCAGGCATACAATTTTCAGTTAGAATTTGCCGGCTTGCCTTCTGGTCAACACATATATATACAATTCTAAAACGGCATTAAAAATATTAACACAAAAAAACATATTTTTTATTCTCTCTCATTTGCTATAAAATAGTACAATATATAATATATATTATATATATTTATATATATATATATATATATATACATATATATTGCATACATTAGACTAGTGTGTGCAATACATAAATAAATGGTATCGCCGCGTAAGTCCGCATCCACTGTTAGTGAAACAGCTCGGTGGGATAACAATATTGAAATGTCGTAAGTATCTTTAAATAGATATCCTGAAATACTATATACCTTTATATTTACGAAATAACAGTTTGCCGGCTAAAAGCTGTGAGAGCCTCTTTTCGGGCAGCTCTAGGGAGTCTGCTAGCCAAATTTATCAACGCAAGCAACCGGCGCGCGGTGGGTTAAAGGCCACCTCCAATGGTGGCCTTCGTCAGCCGTCAATGGTTCCTAACACTACCAGTGATATACATCAGCGCGTTATGTCAGCGCGTAATCTACGAGCTAAAACCTTCCAGAATCAGTTAGCTGATGCCCAGGCAGAGATATCAAATTTGGCCCATGAAAATCGCATGCTGCGCACAATGCATAAACGCCAATCGATGGCACTTAATAAATATGAATCGACTGGAGCTGAGTTGCCACAATTGTTGCATTCACATGCCGAGGAGTTGCGTGTCTGGCAGACGAAACATCGTAATGTACAGTCGCTAAATAAAGAGCTTGAACAGAAGTTAAAGCAAAAGGAAGCACAGATTCTAGCGCTCAGCGATCAAAATAAACATTTCAGTCAGCTCATTAAAGATAAGTATGTCTTCAGATACGGTTCATGCGGTTAGATGCTGATTAATTTTTATTATATTTCTCAAATAGGAATTTGGATGAACGCCAGAAGCTGCAGGATAAACTACGCTCATTGGAGCAACGCCTGCAGGATAAGGATAATGACATGAAGCTAATGGCACGTAAGGTACAATTGGAATCTAAAAACTTCCGCCAGCAGCTGCTCAATGAGCAAAAGAAGTGCAAGGAAGTTATGCTGAAGCTGGAGAAGGCCAGACTTGAGATCAGTGGCTATCGTAAGCTGGAAGAGTTTACAGTAAGTAACCAAACTAATAACTAAGTTTACTGATATATATTTGTAAAATTTGGAACTCTTAGGTTGATAAAGCAAATCCTTTGGGCTCCAGTCGTCGCACTAAATTGCATTCCGTTGAGGAAACCGACAAGATTGAGAAATTAGAGAAATCCTTAGAAATGCTCGATAAGGCAATTGAGAAGAACAATCAAAGTGAATTTAATGCACTGACTGATGTACTGGAGACAGATTCGAACTTTGATTTCGATAAGGATGAGCCCGACGAGGATAAAAGTATACTACAAGCTTTAGATGCACAGGATAAGGAGAAAACAATGCGCGCCAAATTAACGTTGCCACCAGCAACTCAACCCAGACCAATACCTAATGGCTCCGGTCCAGCAGTTCCTTCACGTCCATCTCTTAGTCAGATGCTCAACCAGACGAAACCCAGCATTGGACTGAAGCCGAACGCACGCATGCGCAGCAGTGGCGGTGGTGGTGGTGGTGGTGGTCTCGTTTCCGGTAACATGCCGACTATGGCTAGCATGAATGTGCGTGGCAGTGCATCAGGTAAGCGTCGTGATGATGTTATGAGCAAACATGGAACAACTGATGCAAAAGCAAATAAGCAACAAACGTCAGCTGGAAATAAAGCATTGGAATATGATTATGATGAGGACTCGGAGCAAGTGGATGAGGAGGATGATGATGTTGATATAATGTCAAAATTATGTCAGGATAATGATGGCACAGATGATAATGATGACGAGAATCAAAATGATATGGGCATTTCCAACTATGCATCCTATCTTGATACAAAGTGTGAACTAGCTGAAATGCTGGAAATGGATGAGGAGGATGATGATGACGAGGACAGTCCGGCATCACCAAAACTTACAATTACTGATGCAGTAAGTGTTTCACCTTTTATCACTACATAAACTATTACTGTTCCTCTTCCTGTTCCTGATCCTTATTATTATTGTTCTCATTTATAGCAAAAGGGTAATTCACGTGCTCCCAGCATGAAGGAGAATATGTCAAGCATACGAAAACTTATTTCTGAGGATTATAAAGAGCGTGAAAGCTTTCTAGATATACATTGTCGCCCCACATCGGGCAGCAGCAATGCTCGTGATGATCCGGTCAAAAAGAAGCGTAGTAGCATGACATCGGGAGCAAGTGGTGGTGGGCAAATGGTTAGCAGCCGCAAGCATACTTTACTTGCTGCGCTCAAATCTATCGATGACAATAAGGATGAAGATTAGTCTCTACCTTAACACTCTTACATTTTAGTATTTAAGCTCCGTTAAGTTATATTTTTTAATTGATTTCAAGTAAAGAATACGGTGTGTTTATTGACTTTGGAGCATGTGCAGCAGGCACTGGACAAATACTGGCTCACACTTGGATGTCTTTCCCAAGGCAGCAATTGTCCAATGCTTGTTGCACCTGCTCCAAATGTCATATGCCACTTGATACCAAACAACAAAAATAAATAATCTTCATCTTAATCAAATTTCCATAAAAATAGGACAAAGATTTGTATTTAAAAATTTTTTATTGGTGTTTATTTTTATCCTAAAATTTATACACATCCTTTAATCATTTATTAGATTTGCCGCGCATCTTGCTAATTGCTCGGGATACCTTCTTACGCAGTTCCTTTTGACGCTTCTCCTTGGAGACTTCATTGGCACGTTTCTGAGCGCGGAACTTCTTAAGACGCAGCTGTGTCTCCTTGCGATTGCGATAGCGTTTATCCTTAAAGTTAGTTTCGATCATCTTCATCATCTTGGATACCTTTTGCTCATAGGGTGAATTAATGACAGCAACGCGCTCCAGCTTCTCTGTTGGATTCTCCGGAGCCAGCTTAGGCTTATCCTTATACGGCAATGCACGTTGCAATGCCTTGGGTATAACCAAGGGTCTGAAGATTTTTGGTTTGCGCACAATTTCCGTATACATGCTGTCCGGTTGCGCCTCGTTTTGTAGTGCACGTTCCCGTTTCAATTGTCCAAGTGTCTTCATGCCTTGCCATTGAGTCTTTTGATCTGGTGGCAGTAAGTGCGATGTGATAGTCGCATAGAAACGTGGCACATCCACACGGTACCAAGTGCGACAGAAGACAATATCACTCAATAGTATCTTATCTTCAAATGTGGCACGATAGGAACCCTCAGGTGTATGATGTGCCTTCTTGATCTGACCACGTATGCCAGAGACTGTTTTAATTTTAGCTCCCTCAAATTTGGCCACCTCCAACGAGGTGGTGAACATGTCCTTGATAAACGCTGTATTCTTATATATTTTAAAGGGATGTCCAACTAGCTTAAGCTTCTTCATGATCTGCGATGATTTGTCCAGTTCGCTAACACATCCCGTTGCAGCTATACGAAAGCCTAGACGCTTCATTTCCTCCTGATCCTGGCGCACTGTTTGTAAAGCCAAAAAGCCCGTGTTCTGTGGTGTAATTGGACCCCAAAAGGTCATGCTACATGTAACATGATTGGGTGTATATTTCAGATAACGATGCCTAAAGTTATCCTCTACTTTGGCATAAATGGCGACTGTTTGGAAGCGTCGCCAACCCATGGAAACTATCAACGGATCGCCAGTCTTAAGTATCTTCTTGTACCAGCGATGTTTTTTTACCTTGCAATTAACATAACCCACATTCTCCTCAGCCATATTAAGTGCACCCACTAGAACCGGATAGCTAGCATCAAAATGCTGTACAAACTCTGCCGGCAATGTTTTAAAACCCAAACGTACATAGAGTCCAGCGCGATAGCCTTCGATTTGTATGCGCAATTCATTGTCCAAATGAGCAAATTCATTCTTATTTAATTCACTTTGCTTGTGCGCCTCTGCTTTGAGGTCCTCATAAAAGGAGTGATCACCAGTAATGCGTCCTTCATCCTCACCCTTTTCAGCACCATTATCATATTCAGAATCAAATTTGGCTTTTAGCTTTAGCTTCTTGGCCATAAGGTCTGCTTTGGTAAGATTCTCCTCCTCGACGCGCGTCATTTTACGTTTGGCAGCTGATGCTGTTGGCTCAGCTGCTGTTGCTTCATTGTCACCTTGTTCATTAACTGTAGATGTTGGTTTGGATTTGCCACTATGTTGTTCACCCGTTTCCAGATCCTCAAAGTCACCATAAACCTCGCTGTCGGCATCGCTCATATCATCCAGTTTAAGCAAATTTTCAGCATCCTCGGAAGCCTTCCATTTGCCAGTGACGAAACAGTTCTTAATCAGTTCCTTGTTTGCATCGGTTAACCAATCACGGGTAGCATCTAAGATAATTGTCCATTAGGAATTGCATCGGTAAAGTGTTTTTAGCTTTTGGTACTTACCACCATAATACTCAAAGAAGCAGCGTTCGTCCTTGTTACCTATATCCTTTTCTATTTGCTTATCTGTTTGCTTCTTGACGGCCACCCTAAAAAGACCGCCAATCTCTTCATCAGGGTTATCATCTTTCTCTTTCTCATTGGTGTGTTCCGTTTGATTGTATACACCATACACAAGACGCATTAGATTACGTGATTCTGAATAGCGTTGCAGGTAAGCATCACGTGCCTTCTGAGCCAAATTAGTTTTCCAATTCATGTTATTGGCCAGAATGCGCTGTGCCTCATCATCCTCACCATCATCATCATCATCATCATCATCATTCTCATCAAATGAATCGCCTTTGTCTGCTCCTATTGCTGTGCTTTTAGAATCGCCTAAACTTTGATACTCCTCATCACCTGAAGATGCATCCTCGTTATCATCATCATCGTCCGGCTGTTCATCATTATCACTATTCTCAGCGCGCCAATCGTCAGCTTCAAACTCATCGGCCTGTTCTTCATCACTTGAGGCTGCATCTAGTCCAGAATCATCATCATCATCATCATCGTCATTAGCATCAACTTCTTCATCGCTTTTAAAGTCCTTTGATTTAATAGGTGCAGCATCGGAGAAAAGTCGAAACTCTTGTTCATCAATTTGCTCATCCATAGTGGCCTTTTTGTCAATCAGCTTGTTGACCAATTCCTCCTGTTCTGTGGCTTCAGCAGTTTTTTCCTTGTGCGAATGTGAGCCTTGCAGCTCAATGTAGACGGCATCCTTGTCATAGACAATACCGCCTACACCAGACATCGGTGCGTAGAGAAGACGCTCTTTTTCCAATAGACTGCGCTTCTTTTCAGTTCCAGGTAATGGACATGGATCAGCAATAACACTTAATTCATCAATACGTGCATCACACAGACCGGCAATATGCACCATGTGCTCCTTCTTGAGTGGCACACCACGCACATACCCATAGAGTATAACCTCACGATCACATTTGGGATTACGACGTACAGTGTCTGTATTTGTAACGTCTTCCATGCGATCCACCAATAGATAACTATGTGCACCACGCCATTGTAGCGGTCGAAACTTCATCACAGATATAAAGCGACCCAGATTTTTTATCTCATTACGCAAATATTCGCCATGAATGATACTGGATAGATAAAATAGCTTGGCGCCGTCATAGACCTCTGTCCAGAAACGATGTTTTAACTCCTTTTTACGCTTACGCAGCTGTTTAACATTCTTAATCATATCGAGATGTGTTAGTACACCCATAATCTTGGGCATGCCATGCACCTGGCATATATTAAGAAACTCAAAGATTTCCATTTCAAAGCCAAAACTTGCATCGCACAGCAACAGCACGAGATCCGCACATTTGGCAACATCAATCATAGAATTAATATCATTATTACATTCCAGCAATGTAATTCGTCTTTTCTTGGACGTGACTATTGTGATAGGACCCTTGATCTCTGTAACATTTGTACGTGTAAAACTTTTGATCAGATTTTGAATAAGCGTCGTTTTGCCCACTTTGGGCGGCCCAACAACAGCAATGAGCACGGGTGGGGGTTCATCTGGTGTCTGATCTATCACTGGTATATGCTGCTTCTTTGCTGTAAGATCCTCTTTGCGTCGAAAATTGCGTTCGGCGCGTTGAGCTGAATTGATGGCAAACGCTTTGGGATTGCGTTGCCTTGCAGTGAGTTCGGGTTCCTTTTGATTTAAATCCTTTTTTGCTTTGATTTTCTTTTTATCAGCCTTAACGCCAGATTGGCGCGCACGGTGCTGCTTGCGCTTGTCTTGGCCAGCATCTACATCGGCCATTCTTTAAGCCGCAATTATTTAATATTAATAATAAATTTGCAATAACTGTTTACGAATTGTTGCACGTGCTAGCGCCACAAATGAAATAACATTTTAGTATATAAATACTAAGTTTCATACTGTTAAGCGTATGAATGAATAACAGGATTTTAGTATTTTAATTATTACTTATATGTGGTCACACTGTTACATGTATTTTCGATTTGCAGTTTAAACGGTCTCACTACACTGTGAAGCAATTTTTTTTCGCATTATTCATTCTTAGTTAAAATTGCAAAATGCTGCTGCGTTTTAGAAAAGTGAAAACCAATTGAAAAAGGCTTGAAATATAGCCACAACGCATATACATCCTTCGTTCGTCATATACCTAGTAATAGCGATATAGCGCTGTCAATATAGTCAAAAACTAGAAAAAAAGCTCAATACTCGCCCTGGCACTGGCAAGAAGAAGCAGCAGCAGAGGCGGCGCGTAGTAAGGAAAATCTTATAGGCAAAGCGAACCGAAGCGACAACATAGTTCAGGTAAGTGGTCACAAAAAAAAAAAAAAACTTAAAACAAAAAGTTGTCTGCTACTGCAATTGTCATAAAACAAGAAACAACAAAACAAAAAAAATATAATTAACGACATAAACCACCCACAATTCAACATACATCATAACGCAAGTCAACGCAATACTCTCACTCCACTGCTCCTACTCTTTCCCATGAACCACCTAAAAGCTGTTGTTGGTTGGCATTCAATAAGAGTGTAATTCATATAGATGCTGTGGTTCTTAGGGTTGGTGGGTGGTTGGGTGGTTGGCATTGATGACGATAATAATGTAAGCAGTGGCCCTGAAGTCTGCTCCTGCAACGAGATACAATTGTCCTTGTCATACACAGATTTACACACTGACCTTGTGCAGCCATCGATTGCTAAAAATTGCATAAATGACAAAAATATATATAAAACAAACAAAAAGCAAACACCAAACGAATAAAAAATCATGCCAAAGGAAAATTTCAAGTGAACCACACAACAAGTGAAGGTTAAACAATTTCTATGGGCACGGACGCTGTTCTTTGTCTGTGACAACAACAAGAAAACAACAGAAAATATGCAAGAAAATAAAAGCAACACCAACAACAACATGAATTGTGATCAGAGTCCCAGAAGTGCATACATTATTCTTCGTTTTATATTTTTGCTTTTAATTTATTTTTTGTCTTATATACTTTTTTATTGGATTTCATTCGAAAGAAAAGTAGACAGGAAGCTAGGGCAGCAAAGAGAAATTTTAAAATGAATTTAATTGTCAGCTTTCTTTCTGTTTAAATTGATATATTTTAATCTTTGTTCTTTCTGTTTGGTTTTTTAATTTTTTATTTTACTAACATTTTTATTTTTTTTGTAAGTTATGGAGAGTCCTTGTGAATCTGAAAGCTCTTTGGATGGCGGTACAATGCTACCACCAAGTCCAGTTTCTCGGGAACAGCTACAGAAACGCATCGAGTCACTTACCCAGCAGAACAAGTAAGCTTTCAAAATGTATTCGATCTTTTACTGAATTAACCACAAATAACTTTTTATAGAGTTCTAAAAGCTGAACTGGATACATCCAAAACAAAGTGTAAAGTGGTGCAGGAGGAGAATCGTTTCTTAAAACAGGCATCTGTCATAATTGTGAGTATTTTGCATAAATTCATGTTCTTTATTAAGTCTTTAAAAATATGGATATAATTTGTAAATAACATTTTTAGCAAGCAAAAGCTGAACAGGAAGAAGAATATATTTCCAACACATTGTTAAAGAAAATACAGGCATTAAAAAAGGAAAAGGAGACACTTGCCCATCATTATGAGCGTGAGGAGGAATGCTTGACAAATGATTTGTCACGCAAATTGGATCAACTTAGGCAGGAGAAATGTAAATTGGAACAGACATTGGAGCAGGAACAAGAATGTTTAGTGAATAAGTTGATGCGTAAAATTGAAAAATTACAAGCGGAAACAGATAATAAGCAAACAAATCTAGAGCAGCTGCGTCGTGAGATGGTCGAGCTAGAAAATACATTGGAACAAGAACAGGAGGCACTGGTTAATAAACTCTGGAAACGTATGGATAAGTTAGAAACGGAAAAACGTTCACTTCAAATCAAACTTGATCAGCCCGTATCTGATCCAACAACGCCACGTGATATCACCAATAATGCCAATGGCGACACTGCCACCAATCTAAGTGCACATATACAAACGTTGCGCTCAGAGGTGCTGCGTTTGCGCGCCAATCTTGCTACCGCCCAAAAGGAGGAGAAGTCCATTAGAGAAGAAAATGCACGATTGCAGCGTAAACTTAAACAGGAAGTAGAACGCCGTGAGGCACTTTGTCGCCATTTATCTGAATCAGAATCCTCACTTGAAATGGATGAGGAGCGTTTCTATAACGAGAATCTTATGGCTGGTGGACCAACTGCTGCCGCTGCAGCGGTTAATGCTCAAAGGCAACGAACCATCAGTAGTCCCGTGTCGCATAGTCCTTCAAGCAGTCGACCCCTCAGTCCTGGTACCGCAGGACAAAATCGTTGCTATGCCTGCGGGCAACTTGTGGTAAATTCATAACTTAAAATTTTTACTTCGTATGCGTGATATAAATTAATTAAATCTCAATTTCATTCTATACAGAATCGCCGTGCTAGTGAACGCTTCATAAAACCAGCACTGCCTACACCCATGTTGGGTTTAAATACTTCCGCACCAAATGTGCTAACCACAACAAATCCATTGCTGGCTACTGGTTCCGCCGCCATTTATGGTGGTAATGTTAATAGCGCTGGTGGTGGTAATGGAGTTGGTCCTGGAATTGTTGGTGGCACTAACCAAGTTGGTGGTCTTGGTGGATTTTTATCGAATCTGAGCAGCGAACGACTTAGTTTAGGTGCTGGCTTACCTCAGCATGCATCCCATAATACTAGCAGTGCAGGCACTTTCCTTGCTAGTGGCATTCTATCATTTAATAATCAACTAACAGGTACATCCAGCAGCGCTTCGTCCTCATCGTCTAACTTGATGAATAATTCGTCCAGCGGCAATTTGATTAATAGCAGCAGTAGTAACTCGTCTCTATCGGCATTTACGCCCACCAACCAGCCAAGTGGTGGTGCAACAGCGTTTCTACAGCCGGCCAGTCCTATGGATACATCCACATGCAAGGAATAAGTAGCATTGCTACCAACATGTTTATCCTCCCCACGCTAAGAAAAAATTACACCACAACACATAAAACCATACACACACAATCAACGCATACACCACATATAAGCACGCAAGCAACCAGTTTACAAAAGTATAAAAACATTTAAAAAAAGAAAACAAAATCCTATAATGTAGGCTTCTCCCTCTCTCTTTATAAAGCGACTCAAAGTCGCATCATTTATTTCTATTCGATATCTAAAACGAAAAAAATCTCTATAGTTATTGCAACAGAAAGAAACAAAAGAAAATGAAAAAAAACCTTAAAACTCTTTTTAATTAAATAAACTATTGTAATTTCTAGGCCGCGTTTAAAGAAGTTTAACGAATATTTAGCGTTACTGTATAAGAATACCTTGATTTAAATACTTCTTTTTGGTTCCATTTTAAAGAAGTGTAATTCATCATATGTAAAAATCTTTTTCCCACTTTTCCTCGCATGCATGTGGGTATTTAAACTTTTTTTTTTTTTCGAAGTATATATATATACGTGTAAGTCAAAAAATAAAGTTCAACAATTACAAGTTATCGACGAATGAAATATTTAATATATTGTCCAATAACGATTTATGCAAATACTTTATAAGGACAGGCTTTCAAATTTCAATTTAAATCTATTTAACAGTATCGATAGGTGGTATCGATAACATTTTTCAGATTTAACATTTTTAGTAAATAATTGAGTAATAACAGCTCATAGGAGCATTAACATAGCATTTGAATGGTAAGTATAACAGAATACCAACAAACGTAGTGGTCACTGTTAAATGCTAACTTTTAAACAAGAATAACATTTGTTGTTGTTTTGCCGTCGAAGTAGCAAGCACGTCGGGGTCTACGCGTGAAAAGAAAAGTAATAAATAAATATATTGTTTAAGAAACAAAACAAAACAAACTAAACATATATATTTGAGCATATATACGTATATATGATATATATAAATAAATGTGAACATGTGTTATAGCAATTTTTTTTCTTTTGAGGATATATGAAAATAAAACATTTAACCGCGACGGACGTGTGTTGTTCGTGGGCGCGCAAAATCATTAAATATCTTGATTAAAATGTGCGAATAAAAAGAAAAGCACAATATACATATAATATATTGGGTTCTTTTGACTAAACATAACCCACGGTGCTTTCTTCTGTGTTCAGCAAGATATTTGCGCAAAGCGACTGGGCAAATAAACACAAAAATAGCAATATTCAATCAAAAAAGAACTGAGCGTGTATACGGTTTAAATATATATACATAGAAAAATATAGATATTGTGTGTATATGTATGTGTATTTTGGCTAAGACAGGAAGAGATCATTTGCCAAAAGAGCTGCACACCTATATGTGTATGTGCATAGTGTGTATGTATGCATAGAAGTAAATGTAAATAAAAAGAAAAGTGCAAAGCGAAAGTTCAATTGTGTAAAGAAAAATCTTGAGTTTTTTTTGTTTTTGTTTTGTTTTCATTTGTGTTGGTGCGTCGTGCGCACCGCGCACCTAAGACAAATAACGGCAGTTGCAACGCACCCACAAGACACATGTACAGCAACAGAAAAAACTACACTTTCAACTACAATAACAACAATAAAAGCAACAGAAAATACAACGGGAAAAGCAAAAGCAACAAAACTAAAGGCAAACGGAAAAGCGAAGAAGCAAAAGGCAAAGCAATTCTTTTTGCCTTATTTTTTTTAAGTGAATTGCAATAATTTGTTCGCTGGCCAGATGTGTTTAATAAATGATTGCGATTGCGCCAGTTGTATATTATTATGGCCTTGTTGAATAAACTGTTCTTTCCGTCGGTATCAGCACCAACCGCAGCAACAGCAACACCCACACAATCGACGCCATCGTCAGCGCAGTTCGCTGTGCCCCAAACAACCCCAATAGCAGCAGCAGCAGCAACAACAACATCAACGCAAAATTATAGCCAAACAACAACAGTAGCGGAGGCGGCGGCAACACGTACACACGCCTCTGCCTCTGCCGCTGCTACTGCTTCTGGTACCGGTAACAATAGTTCGTCGTCCGCAAAAGCTACGCAAACTTCCAGAAATTATCTAAGGTAAGTGTTTTTGTTTTATATATTGTTATAGCCGCAGTGCGTGCGTATGTGTGCATATGCATATGAGTATATTTACGTTACATGCTTATGCATATTTGTTGGAGATCAGCACGTGTCGTGTTAAGCGTGAGAATATTATTTAATATTCAGTAGTTATATATAGGTCCTATATATCGTATGTTAAGGCTATTTATCACGCGCACATCTCTATTTTCACTCGTCGAAATTCCTAACACCTGGCATTTAGTTACCAATAAAGGACAGCAAAAACAAAAAACAAAAGCCTTACAACCCCTGGACTGACAAGCAGCTGCAGATGCACCCTGCACCCTTGCACACTGCCATTCGGCAGAAATGAAATATACCAAATACTCATACATGCATATATATATATATATATATATATATATATATATATATATATATGCAAGCATTAGAAATAAATGCGAATGTGTAGAACAGCCTTTGTCACTGTCAATTTGCTGCGGTCTCTTTATCTCTTCCTCTTTGTGTCTCATACGCAAATTGGCAACCGTTAAAAGAGGACAATAACCCAGCAAACATTTGGCAAAAGGTTTTCGTTGTTCGGCACGTACGCCAAATGCAATACTCTCCCTCACTCTCTCTCTCTCTCTCTCTCTTTCTACTCTATCTTTATAATAACTGTTGCTCTACTGAGGAAAGAAGTCAAAGTGCAAGTCAAAGGTGTGCAAACGCCCAACAACAATATTCTCACTATTACCTGTTTTCTGCGCTCTTGTTTTTTTTTTTGTGTTTATTATTATTATTGTTATTGATGTTTACCCTTCACTCCTCTCTACTGGTAATTTAACTTTGTTTTGGTGTTCGGCTCGTTTTGTTTGTTGGTTTCACTATGCTCGTAGGTGCTCTTGCTCTCCGCACGCTCTCACACGAAACTTACCGATCGGCAACTACAGTGTGTTATACTGTGGGTGTTTGTTTGTATTTGTGTGTGCTTGTATGCATATGTATTTGTGTCGATATTTAGATAGCGGGACGTCAGCGAAGGCAACGGGGTCAGGCGCAAATGTAAATAAAAACGAATCACATGACTTGCTAATCGGCGTTCACAGTCGCTGGCTGCTCTCGTGATTATTATGTCATACACATTTTGTTGTTGCTTTTGGCACTGCTGGGTGACGTGCGTTTGTGTGTGTGTGTATGTGTGTGGGCTTGTGTATGTATAATATGTATGAATACTCTAACATAAGGAAAATATTTTATGCTTTTCGCCATCTTTATCATCTTTGTTTCCTTAAGAAACCATTTTATATTTTATTATATGTTGCATATAAACGAAAGTTTACAGTGTATTCAAAATTCGTTGTTTGAACTATTTTATATGAATTTCTTTGTTGTTTTGCTGTTAATTCATTTAATTATTATTTATTACTGTTTATTTGTACATGTAGTATGCTGAACTGAAGCGCGTTTACAATGTTGATTTTTGACGCTTGCACTCATCGTCAACGGTTCTGATTGTTGTCTCAATGTTTGCTTGTTTGTTTGTTTACTTAATGATTGTGTGGGACTTGTGTGGGTTGTATGAAGTAAAGAATAGGTGGCGGCTTATAAATACTTGATCAACAATAATAATAATAATATTACTAATAGTTAAAGCTATTTGAATTTCAATTGTTCGATTACAATTTGCATTTCCCCATTGAATGAGCGCACTTATAAAATCGATTAACACGATATACAATAAAAAGAAGAAGCAAAATATTTTCTCATTGATACGGAATGTAGGGTATGCGGTGAGGTGGGAAACTTATGCGCACAGCCTCTCAACGATTGGTTTTACGTCCGGTAAAGGTTTAAAAATATTACATACATATATACATATATAACTTAAGATTTTTCTTCTTTTTTTTTGTTTTGTTTTTGGCAGCTTCAAGTGTTTATTGACCAATTGGTGGCCACATCGCATATATACATCTAAAGTATGTATATATTTTAATGGCCATGCCTGTCACTCTCACCAAAACATACATACATACATGCATGCACACACAGGCACACATAGTCATACAAATATAGAAATACATGCAAACAGCAACAGCCGCTCTCCCATTTAACATCACGTGATAAACTTTTCACTCTGCTAATTAACTGTGGGGTTTTTGCACTTTGCTATATGTAAACTTCAAATTGTTTTGCTCGCTGTTAAACTGACTGTGAACAAATGCGAGGGAGTGTATGGGGGAGTGTGCTGTCGGTTAGTATATTAACATTGTACTAGGTCAGTATTTTTGGGCACTGTAAACCAAATATATCTATATATATATATATATATATATATATATATATATATATACATATATACTAAAATTATATATTATGTTTGCTTTGCTGACAGTTAAAATTAATTTATTAAACTGTTATATAGGCGATACGCTCGGTTAAATTTCCATCAGGTTGTACTACTTTACTGTATCTCATTGTGATTGTAGTGTGCGTATGTATGTTTATGTTTATGTGTATGTGTATGTGTATGTGTATTTTGTATGTCTGCTATCATGTGGTATCCATTTTGTTTGGGTTAAAATTCTAAGGAAAATAAAAAATACAGCTACAAATATAACTTAAGGTGTACACGTGTGTGTTGATCATAAAGAACATTGTTGTATTGGATCATTGATCATCAACGTCATTATAACTATTTATTTAAGTTAAATGCAGTGTAGCCAGTCATAAGGCCGCTCCCCTTAGCGCTCAGCGTGAATCATGGCCAAGTGTTGTGCCCATATTTAGACACATTTTTGCTAGCCAGTTGGTCACATGACGAAGACCCGTATATTCGATATGCGAAATTTAAGAGCTTGCTCGCAAAACAAAACATATATATATGTATATATTTATATATATATAGAAGAAGAGTGGGAAAACGTCAAAAAAAAAAAAAAGAAATAAAGAAATATGTTGATAAATATATGAAGAAATATTTGAAAGTAAAAATAAAAATAAAAATAATAAGCAAAGACACAGTCGCATCATGTGTTTCAATAGCGTCAAAACCCTAACCCAAATAGCCAAGTCATTTGACGCATATGCACACAAAAACACAAACATACACACACACACACACACACGCGCACACATACACATACATATAATATAACATATTCTCTCACAGATGGTGTGTGCATAGTTATTAGCACGTGGTTAATAATTTTCGATATATATTTATTTATTTATTGTTATTTTTTTTTCTTTTTATCTCAATGTTTACACAGTGAATCGCCAACTTTCACACGAATAAATCAGCGTATATAAAAGAATGAGACATCACACGCAGACGGGCGTGAAAGAGATAGAGCATGTTAGATAAAAAAAAAAATAAAAGAGGAAGCGGTAGGGGAAATGCGCACGTGGCTATTCATAGAATTTCGATACAATTGCATATATATATATATATACTTGATATGTTAACATATATAAATATACATATATATATATATAAGCATGTGTATATATGTATGTGTGCCAATTGCCCAATTATCGGTCGATTGTCGATATATATTTGCATTGTATTTTACGAGTACAACGAGTAAATATTTGCAATTCTGTCTGCTTGTGCGCTGAGGGGTGTTCGGTATTAGCTGAGGAGGAAGGAGATATTCAATATATATATATAAATATATACTATATATATATTAATATATCGTGTGAAATAGTTGATATAATTTTGATTGCTGATCAAATTACTTAAGTCTCTTATACATAAATCAATTTTCATATGTTATAAATATAATCATTTAGACCCTTTTGGGTAAAGCCGTGTGCCAAAAATTGATTGTTAATTGGGAAGTTCATTAGGTTTTGATAACTTAGCGTAAATTGTTTAAACAAATTAAATGCCATACAAAAAAAGAAATAAATAAAAAAAACTTTATATTTAAAGAGTCACACACACATCAATCATTAGCGCCTCACATGCCCTATAAATACAGTTAATCTCTCCACTACTTATGTGCTATATATATATATATATATATATATATATATATATAAATGTATTGTGATTTACATGGCCCATTATGAGATCATCTAAATTACTTTTGGGCGCCTCAATGTCTGCTTATTATTGAACCTTTAGACCACATGCGTTACCCCTTTACACTTCACTTTTAACACTTGTGTTTGTGTATGTGTGTGTTCGTATTTGCGTGTGCGTGTGCGTGTGCCAGTGCGTATGTGTGTTTTTGTATTTGTTTTGATTATTTACTATTACTTTTTTGTTTTTTACTTCCAAAAATTTTATTTTCTATTATATTTTTTTTTTTTTTTTGTCTTTCTTTATTTTTATGCACCTTGAGGCAGCATTTGCGTCGCAGCAGCCTCGTGCCTGAGTGCAAACAATCACCCTGGTCTATTATCAGTGGGTATATGCGCTATATCTCTATGTGTGTGAGTGTGCGATTGTATGTATGTGTGTGTGTGTGTGTGTGTGTATGTGTGTGTTGGGTGTGCACGAGCCTCAGTCTCGCCATCCGTAAACAGGCAGTAATAAATATGCTAATAACATTTGTGTGACTTTGATAATACCTTCCAGCTTGATAAAAATGTATATAAAAAAAAAAAAAAAAAAAAAATAATTATTAAGTAAATAAATAATATAATATCTAAATTTAGTACTAAGTTATTAGTTGAAATTAAGTTGACAATCTTTTGTTTTGATTGGCTTTGTTCATTACGTTGCGTTTAATCCTTTCATATGTTCCTTTGAAATTGTAAACTTAAAGGCTTTAATATGATAAGGCAAAAATTAAAATAATTTAATTGTGTATTTATATGAGAATGACTAATATACCCTATATATACAAATATTGCATATTTTCTTATAGGGTATAATCACATTTAAATGCCAACGTTGTCGACTTTGCCGCTGTGGCTTCATGTGTGAAGTCTCGTGGTCTGCCAAGTCATATGAGTGAGTCGTCGGAGTTGTTGTCATTGTCATCATTATTGTTGCTGTTGCTGTTGTTGTTGTTGTTGTTGGTGTGTGCTGTCGTTGTCAGCAGTGATAGCTACATATACACGGTGCGTTGTCTGCTGATGTCGATGTTGTTGTTGTTGGCGTTGTTGGCGTTGTTGTCGTCGTTTTGGTAATTATCAGTTAACAAAAGTGCTTTTGCTTTTCAACAACAAACGTCAAATTAGACATTATGCCCAAAGTAGAAAGTGCTGATATTTGTTGTAAATACATATAAAGCTGGTAAGCCCCCTCCATGTCAAATGAGACTTTTGTTTATAGCTCCTATCTCTTTGCATTATAAATCATTCAAACAATCAATTTCATCTTTTTACCTATTTCAATTTATACCCCTCAATACCCCTCACACATGGCACACTTAAAGCTTTTTAAAGAAGTTATGGAATGTCGTTTATTCTACTTGAAATGTTTTCATTTAACAATTTTGATTTGACAGTATCTCGTTAATGTTAAAATTCTTTTCCATATTTTAATGTTGTTATGTTTATACACGACATAACATAGTTCTGTTACTGCACTGTTAAAACAGTGCTTAACATAACATATGTATGTTAAAAGACAAAGCGCACTTCTTCTTCAGGCGCAGCAGCATCCATTTTTTTTTTTATGTTACACTTTTTTTTGTCAATTAATGTTCGACGAACATGTTCAATTACTTTAAAATAACTTTAAATTAATTTCGTCACCTTTTTTATATTATTATTTTATTTATTTATTTTTTTCCTACTTTGTTGACTCCTCCACTCACTTTTTTTTTTTTTTTTGTAGTATTTTGAGTCATTCTCATTGACTAATCCATTGTCACATGATTCTTGGGTGTATCTCATCTTTCATCTGATTTCTTCTTACTTTTGTCTTCTTATTGTCTACTTTTCGTATATATATATATATACTATCATATATACATATATATATATATATACTATCATATATATATATGTATATATAATGTATATAGATATATATGTGGCAGCACACTGTGTGTGCAAGCATGGACTGGTTGTGACCCACTGTGCTGATATGTGACTATGTAGTAGCCGACGCGTAATGTGTGTGAATAATAGTTATGCTCGTTTCGTTATTTCGTCAGGATGAGTATTGAATTAACAGTTACGTTAGCTGTCCTTGATTTGTGATTGGTTAGTTGAGTCCGTCCACTTTAAGAATAAGAGTTATAGCCGTCGGTTTTGTGAACTACCGTTTTAGCGCGTCGACAGCGTGCTGCAGCTCAGGGTTGCCAGATATTGAGAATGGAAAAGAGCTGATTTCAGCCACTTTCTTCAGAAAAGTTTTTTTTTTTTTTTGCTCATCACCTCAATTTCAAAAGTGGCTGTAATGATATTTTTAGTGGCTGTGGGCCTCCAAAAGTGGCTGAAACAGCCACGAAATGGCTGATCTGGCAGCCCTGCTGCAGCTATCGCCGAGCTCTTGGTTCGGTGCTGGGTATTAAAGTAGTAGAAGCTGCTCAATTCAAAATAGTCCTTAATTAACATTGAGCATAAACGAAACTCGCTGCGCTATCGGAATGCAATGCGTTAATTGTGTGTAAGTGTGTACATAACATAAAATATATAAATTTATTTGAGTGATTTGATTCGATTGGTTATTGTTTTTGTTGTTCTCTTCTAATTTCTTCTATTCATTGATTGATGAGGGGCGCGTGTGTGCGCTTTCATTCATTGTTTGTGCTTGATTTTTGCACTCTTTTTTTATTATTATTATTGTTATTATTTATTCTTATTTCTTTAAGTGTCTGTTGGCAATCAGTTGTCGCCTTTTGTTGTTGTTGTTGTTGTTACTATTGTCGTCATTTTACCTATTTGTTTGCCCGATATATGTACAATATTTTTCATGTTATTGTCGCCATTACTTTTAGCGGCTCTCAGTTGCCGCTACGTTTTCGGACATGACAACGTTGCCAATTACTCAAGTAACAACAACAAAAACAACAGCTCGAATAATAGCAGTAACAGCAGGAAGTAGGGGCAGAAGAATACGAGAAAACCTTTTTGCCAATTCGCTTTGAACTTGACATTCGATTATAATTTTTTTTTTTTTTATTTTTTTTTATTATTTTTTTGCGCACTTCAAATGGCAACTGTCAGCCGGGTTGAAGGTCTTCAGTTGCGTTTTTTTTTTTTTTTTCATTTTTCTTGCCTTCTTTCTGATTTGCCTATTTCATTATATACACGTACGTATCTGTTTGATCGTGTGTGTGTATGGTATAAAAACGGTTATTATACGTTTGTGTATGTAACATTTAATAAATAGGCTGCATCCCATGATGATGATAATGTTAGTCATTTGACTGTTATTATTATGGTATTGTTGTTGCTGCTGCTGCTGCTGCTGCTGCTGCTGTTGTTGTTGTTGTTGCTCAAAATATGCCAAACAAATTGTGCACAACGTTGACTTCGCCGTCGCTGTAGTCGTCGTTAGACGATAACTGCGCTGCCAGCATTGCGCCTTTTGCCTTTGCTTTTTGCCGGCAGCTTGTTGTCATTTCCATTGTGGTTGACGTTAGCAGCAACGCTGGCAGCAGCAGCAACAGCGGCAGCAGCAGCAGCGACGCCATCGTCGCCATCGTTGGGTTGGTTTGGTCATGTGACTTGTTGTATGTATGGAGCAACTGGTTGTTGCTTTTGTTGTTTTACTGTGCTTTGTTGTAGTCGCTTTGGAAATCTGCTTTTATTTGCGCGCTCTCTTTCACACACATACTAAAATACAAACACATTCACATACCATACACATACACATATACATACTATACACATACACATATACATATATACATTTAAACAAAGACAGACCACAGTCTGTAATGTGATTAACAGATGTTGCCGCTTGATTTGATTATATCCACAAATTGTTTCTATATATAGAGTTATAGTTATGTTTTTTGTTTTTCTTTTTCTGTTACATGCATACCTAACTATATACACATACATATATAGTATATATATACATATACATATATATATATGTATATGTTTATATGTTTATGTTATTATAGCTTATTAGCTCAATTTCCAAATAAATATTAGGAAATTTGAGTTCTAGGAAATTATAAACTACATTTCAAATGTTGGTGAGCATTGGGTATAACTATTCCAGGAAATATATATCTCTATATACATATATATACATAAAGAAAAGGAAATGATTTTAACTATATGTTAATAAATATACAAATTCTAATTGGAAATAGTTAAAGATATTATTTAGCAACTTTTTAGTTTCCTCATTAAATCTAGTTCAACTCGCTTAATGACTGAGCTTAATTATCCCAGTTTTAAACTACTTCAATTAACTTAGTATTATATTTCTCTGTTCAGATCTAGTTCACTTCCCCTACTGATTTAGTTCAGATTTCCCCTCAACAGATTGCTTTTTCTTTGTTAAAAGCTTTGTATTAATATTGTTAAATGTTTTTTTTTTTTTTTTCTTTTTTTTCTATTTTGGTTTTACCTTGAGGGGAGATACCATTAATAGTTAAGTATAGATTGCCTAATTTATAGTTAATCTATATATGTCTACATATATGTAAGTATGTATGTATGCATGTTTTATGTTTTAATATAGACGTTGTATATAAAGAAATAATCTTAAAGAAATAAAATAAACAACATACTTAATTCAAGTGGTTTACTGATAAGCTTCCGCTTCGAGCCTATAATCAAACCTTATGTGGAAGCATATCAATCAATGTGTTATAGTTTTTGTTCCAGTTCCAGTGCTAATTTTAGTGCCAGTTTCAGTTCCAGTTCCAGTTCCAGTTCCAGTTTTACTTCCAGTTTCAGTTGCCATTGCAAATGAATTTTTCAAGTTCCAGTTATATTATTGCCTTGGCCCCAAAGAGCCGACGTCGCCAACGCAATCTCCATCGCCAATCTGCCACTGGCCCAGAGGCTCTTAACTTGCCACATAACTGTATATACATACATATACATATACACATACACATACATTTGCATACATATTTACATAAATATACATTATTTTTTTTTCTTTCTGACATATATTTGCTTGTCTTCCCCTTCCCCTTTGCTTTCGCCTTTGCCTTTGCCTTTGCCTTTGCCATTCCCTTTGCCTTTGTGTTGTATTGTTTTATTTTCATTTCTTTTATTGTTGCTCTTTGGCTTTTTGTTTTGCTTGCGTAGCTAAAAAAGAAGCAACGGTTAGCGAAGAAGAAGAGAAATCAAAACCATGTGATCCCGTAAGTGGTGTATGATGAGAAAAGGCAAAAACGAAAGAAACAGAAACAGAAACTAAAGATCGCAGCATTAAAGCATAAAATAAACTGTGAAATATACCAAAAGCATAGAGAAAGACACATGTAAAGAGAGTGAAACAACATTAGAAGAGTATTCCAACATTTGTATACCCTTTAATTCTATTCAAAGTAAAACAAGTTTCAAAAGCTTAAAACAATAATTTGTGCAACATTGCGTATACTTAATATAAACAATTTATGGTATACAGTGTGGTAAAGAGCGGAAGCGCAGAGAGGAAAGTAATCGATATTTAATTTTAAACATACATTTTAAATAGATAAAACATTAAGTAATAGAAAAGCAAATAAAATCCAATAAGAATTCAACTAGGGCAGCTTCAATTTTTGGTAAATAAAATATCAAAAATTAATTGGAAAACTTAATTAGTTCATAAAAAAAAGTATAAATATATACTATATAGATAATAGAAAAGAGTTATATATCAATAAAGTTATTATATGTAGATATATATATATATATATATATATATATATATAAGTTTCTTATTTGCTTTTAGCGTTTGTCTGTTAATTACTTTTAATGTTTTCCGACGTGATTGACTGACACCAGGTGATCGTTGCTGGTATATGTCAGGTCAGTGCCAGATCGCTTACTACATTTATATATATATATATATATATATGTCATATATATATATATATATATATATATATGTATATATGTACGTATGTTTATGTGTATTAAATGCGATAAACTTATTGTCAGTGTCAAGGGTTTCGCCGCAGCAAGTTCAAGGTCCAATAAGAAGCCAATCAGTTCACACACTTTGCTAAGTTGTCAAGTGTTGCTTTTTTTTATATTTGCTTTTGGTTCTTTTACTAATCCATCAAGTGGAATGTCTTTTAAATATTAACACATCATTTTGCTGACAAGGCGCAAAGCCAAAGAGTTGGTGGAAGAATTGTTGGAGGGTAGCTGTGAAAGTATTGATATAGATAGGGATGGGATGTGGGAGGTGAGTAATGGTGTATGTATGTGTGTGTGTGTGTGTGTGTGTGTGTGTGTGTGTGTGTGTATTGGAACATGTGATGCTCAACGTACGTTGCGTCGCGCAGCTGTGTGTGAAGTGTTAAAATCATGTGAGTTGCTCGGCAAATTGATGCCTTCTGCTGCTCCACACCCCGACGCGCATCCAACAGCTTCTTGCGCCGCGTGCCCCAAGTGGCAGCAGGCAGCAGGCAGCGCAGCGCAGTAGTTGACGCCTATCTGCATACTATATATATATATATATATATATATATATATATATATATATCTACTTGCATGATATGATACGATATATATATATATATATATATATATATATATATATATATATATCGATCATGCGAATGCTCGTACAGAGAACTGCTTCGTTTGTAGTCTGGTCTGGTTTGGGCCTGATGATTACTGGGCCTAGCCTGGTCTGTTGGCGTCTATTCGTTTGTTTATCGTCGTTTAGTCGAGACGGGGACAATGCCAATACTGATTTCAATTTCAATACAATAATAAAAAAAAATAAAAAAAAAATAAAAAAAAAATAAATAAATACAAAAAAAAAAAAACGCAAAACGATACGTTACAATACGATATTTATAGTGATTTTTTTAAACGGATTCTAATTCAGTTTCTGATTTCGTTTCTGATTCGATTTTATGATTTGGATTCGAAATGCTGCCTTGAACTTCATTTGGCGCCCAGCAGTGTGGCCATAAAATTTTGTTTATATACCAATATTCAATTTGAATGGATTGTGCTTAAATTTAATAACTCAACTTCTTTTCTTTCCCATTCTAAACTTCTCTCTCTATCTCTCTCTCTGTCTCGTTCTTTATCTCTCTTCAACTGTGCCTCTATTAACCACAATTGTTTTAAATGTAATTAGAAGGGAATTCACTTTGAAAAGTTTCCAGTTTTTTTGTTTCTCCTTGCTTTGTTTTTTTTTACAGTTTTCAGTTACATTTTTATAATAATAATAATAACAATAAAAAACAAAACAAAACAAAAAGAAAACGTGTTCAATTACCCAACGTTTCCTTACACCACATCCGCATACGTATTAGTATTGGTATTGGTATTGGTATTGGTATTGGTATTGGTATCGATATCGATATTCGCATTCGCATCCGCATGCATACGGCGCCGTTTAAGTACAAGTAAGCTACTTCATTTACTCCACCCAAAACACCCTTCACCTCATTAACCTCCCCTGCATCTGCACCTGCACCAACACCAATATATAGCGACCTGAATATAAGTATTTAATGTTAGTGGACTCTCCGGTAAGTCCCAAGTCTAAACACAAATAGACCGCTAACGATCAAAAGTGCCTCTGGACAATAATCGTTGTGCTCTGTCGGTGGTTCAATGTTGCTTGATAACTTGGTGGTGCTAGTGGTGTTGGCGGTGCAGCGGTATTTGTGGCTACCCTCGTGATTCAGTTGGGTCCACAACTAACCACATAATCTATGTGTCTGTACACACACACACACACACAGACACACACACACACACAAAGTGCTTATCGCGCTTGTGTGTGCGTCATAAAATAAAATGTAGCAATAAAACAGGCCTCCATACTACTGCTTCACCTCCCACACTACTGACTACCCACCACACACACACACACAGCACACACACACACAGAAACACACACACAGCACCGCCCACCTACCATTAATTTACTTAGAAAGAGCGTTAAAAATTTGTTAATTATAACGCTAATTTCTAATTTCGTTTTGGTCTATTATCGTGTTCTCCATTTAGCGCTATTCCATGTTATACGACGATCCATTTATAAATCCCATTTGACTCACCTCCTCCTTCCACCTTATTTTACCTTACTTAAAATAGTATAATAAACAATTGTGTGTTCTAATTGGAATGTTGAAGTAGTTGTGACACATTTTGCCGCTGTTTTAACTGATTGATGATTTTCTTTTATGATCGACTTAAACATTCTTTTAACCAATTAAATAATCTAATTGGATTTTCAACTAAAAATATTACAAACAATTTAGCTTTAAACTATAAATAATCTATCTGCAACTCCAATTAAGATCGCAATTGAGACTTCCAGCAAATTTCAACAAAAACTCTATTCAAAATCTCAATTAAGTCTTCAACTAAGATTCCAACTGTAACTTTATTTAAGCTTATGATTTGACACTCCTCAACTAAGATCTCAATTCCAATTAAGATTCTAACTTAAAATTCAATTCAGATTCTAACAGCGACTTTAACTATAATCCTAACGGACTCTTCAACCAAGATCCTAACTTCAAATCTAACTAAGATCTTAGTTTAGACTCAAATTGAAATTACAGGTACAGTTGACTTTCTACATGCGATTCTAACTGTGCTTCCAACTAAGTTTCAAAATTAAAGTCAAGTCGCAAATTCAACTTTGATTCAAATAAGAACTTGGACTCTATCTGTAAGTCCAATTAACTCTTTATAGCGCAGTGTTGCAGATCTGTAAGATGCCGTTTAGAAGTCATTATCTTCCAGTGTGTATTGTCAAATTTTAATAAAATAATTTATTGCTGTTTAGAAATAATCATTTTATTAAAAAAAAATAAAGGTTACTCTTAATTATGCCAAAGAACCCAAAAATAATTATTTTTCCCGTGACTTTTGTAGATTCTAAAAACTTGAAATTTTGTGCAGTTTCTTTTTTTTTTAAAAAAAAAGTATCAAAAAAGAATTGTTTTATTGAAACTATTGGAAATTATTAAAAGATAATACATTCTATTTTATATATATATTATCGGATTTTAATAATTGGTCCATTAGAACCCGAGAAAATCAGAAATTTAGCTGTGTTTTGCTTGAAAAAAAAAAAAAAAACATGGTAGAACCGAAATTAAAAATAAAATAAGAGAAGTTGTATTTTTTATTTTCAATTTTACACCAAATAAAAAAAACAATTTTAAAAATCTTAGTTTTTACGCTTTAAAGGGTTAATATAAGTTATACTCCAATTTTTGACAAAATTAAAAGCTCTTACTAAATGTTAAACTGTGACTTCAACTAAGATCCCAATTGTGACTCTTGTTGAAAAAGTTCAGTCCAGTTTTTTACAAAACAATTTAAGTGGTTGAATCTATTGAGCAATTGGAAAACTCAATAAGTGTCTAGCTAAGCATTGACTTATACACTAAAAAATATAACTAACTATCCAATTAGGTATCCAATTAGGTATCCAGTAGTAAACCAATTAGAATTAAGAATTCTGTTTTTTGTTTTTTGTTTTTTTTTTTAGCTTGGCAAGTCATCAGCCTTGTCATAACTTTATCTTTTAACTTAACTTAGCCAAGTTCAATCCAATAACCGATAATACTTACGAACACTGTATACTATATACTATATATTGTATACTGTATATACATTAAACTACTATATTTATATATTTATATATATAAGCATATACTCAATATATATTGCTGATACAATCAATTGCTGAAGCTTATCAATTTTGGGTTAAAATAATTTGCGCTGGCAACGACAAAAGGCGACAAACTCTTGAAAGTAATTATAAAAGTGGGGAAGGTAACAAAGGTTTCAAAAGAAAGGGGTACAAGGTGTGTGAATTGCCTGTGAGGGTGGGTGAGTGACGAGGTATTTGGTTGAGTTGGATTGGGTTGGGTTGGGTTGGTGTGGGCTTGTGTGTTGGTTATTGGGTTAAATTGTATTCTTTGATTCGTCATGGGTAATCATCGTCATCACGTGCCAAGTGCCAAGTGCTTCTATATATAGAGCTTATATAGTTTAACCAATGTTGACAGATAGAGTGAGTAAGAGAAAGCAAGAGACATAGCAAGAAAGAGATAAAGTATAGAGAAGGAGAGGGAAAGTAATTTCAATTGTTATAGTTTAAATTATTTATGATGATGTTACTACACTTTAAGCATAGGCAATAAATAGACAGTTATCACATGCTATTGTAGTACGATCTATTTAACCTTTAAGTGCTACATTTGATTCATATATTATAACACTTTGCAGTTCATTCACTCTCTTTCTCTCTGTCAATGTCTCGCTTTCTGTTATACATGTTCTATATACGTAGCATATTCGATACGTTGAGTTGGGTCTAATGGATTTTATTAAGGTCTGCTCTATATTTTAAAAGTTTTATACTTATTTCATATGATTTGAAAAGTTTTATATTCGACTCTGTTATACACAATTTTAAATCATTTTAAGCTGCCCTTTGCTACTCATGTTTTACCTTCAATCGGATCTTCACTTATCAGTTTTTTAGTGCATGACTATCTGTTATACATATTCTTACTGTTATACGTTTATTTTTAATATGTTATAATCAATTAAAAGTGTGTAGTACCCTTAATTGGATCATTGTATATAAGTTTTTTAGCGTTTGACTATCTGTTATACATATTGTAACTGTTATACGTTTCCTTACATATGTTAAACTCAATTGCAAATAGGTTATATTCTCAGTTGGGTCGTAGCATATCAGTTTCTCAGCCTAAAACTATCTGTTATACGTTACCTAACGGTTAAACGGTTAAAGTTATCTTATGCACTTCGTTAAGTGGGTGTATAACAGTTTTTTCACTTTATAAATGTGTTTTGAATATAGTTTGCCCATGACTTAGCAACCCATGATGTCTATCTAACTATTATAAAGATTTGCAGGGATCTGTTATACATGTTATACTGATAAACAGAAGGTTAAGTCAAATGGTGAGCAGCTCTCGATTTCAGTGAAAGTAACCTTTAAATGAAATCAAGTGTCAAGTGTTTGCGTCATGTTATATCAAATCATATCATCGAAGTGCTCCTCCACGATTATCTTTATTGTTATCTATGTCTGTCTCTTTCTTTCTCGCTTTTTTTCCGACAAACAAAGAGGTCTTTGTATCTGTGTTGTTTGTTTTTTTTTGATACTCTTTCTGATTGATTTAATATTAATTTTCATTCTCTTTTGTTCGCTTTCACAGCCAATTCCCTTTCGATGTCAGCCAAGTACGAGTCCTGCTCTACAGAGAGGATGATAGTCATGGCAGACGTCTGCTCTTCGATTCTCATGCGCTGCAGAAGGTGACGCTTAAGGATACCACCAACTGCAGCGGTAGGGGTGGAAAGTTCCTTAAGAATGAGAAGTACACATCGCTGCAGAATGGAAAGATTCAGGCAAAAGCACATTCCAACAACAATGGGAACAGTAATTTAATTGAAGTGTGTCCCGAATATGGCTACAAGGTAAGCTGTCCCATTCTTTACTCATAATAATGCTCATACTCATCCAACTGTTTCTTCAACCACATTTGCCTATAGCACAATCGTCCAAGTAGCGCTGATATAACGCCCATTGGTGAGATGGTCTTTGGCTCTTTAGCCATGTCCTTTTGTGGCACAGCACTCAAAGTGCACTGGCTGCCACAGCCGGCACGCATACTCTGCTCCCAGGTGTATTTGACGCCTACAAACAATGGTGCTAATAGTGGTAATGGTGCTGGTGGAAGTGGAGTAGCTGCTGGCAGTGGGCATTCCCCATATTCCACATTATCGATAAACAGCTTAACGCCGCGTAGCTCAATTTGCAGTGAGCATGGCTCCATGGATGGCCTCTCAATGAACTCCTTTTCCATGCCATTCAGTGTCAGTGTTGGCAGGCAGATGAGTCTAACACCGCCATTGGATGTGCCAGCCTCAAATGCGGATCAACAGTCGCTTTCCATTGCGGATAGCGGTCCACGTTTCTCCTCCACCTACAGCAATGCTACAGATTCGGGTTACTCTGCCAGTGGCAGTGGCAGCGGAAGTGGCACAGGAACTGGCGCCTATTCCAGCGGTGATCAATGGTCATATCAGTATTCTACACGCAGCAGCCTCGGCAGCGTGCTCTCTGACCAATCGGATGCCATGCGTAAGCTTAGCCTAGATGATTGGGCATTCTATGCCAGCTCACCGCATCTGGATGAATTTGCCAGCGATGGCTGCCTCCAGCGTCGAATCTCACGCAATTTGCGTACATCATTCGAGTACGAGCATTCCAAGAATGATTTCATTGGCTTTCTCAGTGATAATTATGCCACAACAACTACTACTGGTGCTGCTCATGGTAATGGTATGGGAAATGGTAATGGTAATGGTGTCAATGGTACTGGTGGCAGTGAAGGTGGTGGCATGGCGCCACCACAATACAGACGCGCTAGCTACTGTGCCAATGAATCGCGCAGTAATCCAGAAATGGGCAGGCGTCAGGCGAATCTAAGGCGTCGTCCCAAATTGGGTTTAGCCATATGTATAACAATGAGTGAATCCTTTGAGGAGGAAATGGAGCTCTTCTGTAGTGAACATATTGCATTGCTTGAGTCTATGCTAGGTCGTATGCGTGCCAGCACTGAGTATGCTTATATCAATCATAAGAACTTTCTACAGGTAACTTTAACTCAATCCAATCCTCACCAGCAGCTAAAGCTAATTAATTTACACTTTGAACAGATCATGTTTCAGGCCTGGCGAGATGCTCAGCAATGGTTCAGTGATCTCTTCACTGCGCCACGCATCAAGACACCTGTCTGGTTAAGCATTACTACCAGCGGTAGCAAATACTCCAAGACAGTGGCCGAACGCTTCATTAAGGAACTGTGTGATCTGCTCTCCTTTGCCGATACCAAGGACTCGAATTTGTATGTAGAACACATTTGTTCCTTCTTTATAAAATGCTCATGTTCATCCTGTTCGTTTGCAGTTTCATTAGCACCATGCTAACGGGCATATTGACTTATCATTTGGGTTGGGTGGCCACCGTCTCAGCCTTTAATAGCTCCAGTTCACGTCGATCAACTGCTTCAGCTGCTGCGGCTGCAATTGAGAGACGTGCCAAACTCTTGCAGGTCTCGCAGAAGCATCCGTATAATGCGCTCTGGGCACAGCTGGGTGATCTTTATGGTGCCATTGGTATGCCACCAAAGCTGGCGCGGACCATTATCTATGGCACAGAAAAGATGTGGGTGGAGAAGCTACTGAATGTGCTGACATATTTTATACGCTGCAGCGAGGTGCGACGTGCCGCCAAACGGGAGGATTTCAATAAGCAATTGATAAACGAACTGGTTATTAGTCAGTGCAACAACCAGGAGCGGCATAAGAGTCCACCCACTATGCGACGACGTACAGCAGCTGCAACAAATCTTACTGGTACTGGTGGTATTGGTGTTGGTGGTCTCAGTCGCACAACTACTTGCAAACAGAATCTTAATTCCATTGTGGATGGAGCAGGGGATGAAATGCGACAGCAGCAGCTACAAATGCAGCTGGAGCTATGTTGTAGGGATGAGGAGGAACATCAGCTGCAACAACAGGAGGATACACAGTTTATTGGTACACTGAAAAAGAATGAAATACCCACTGTGCTGGCATTTCGGGACTCGCATTTTGTACAGCAGGAGCTGCGTATTGGTAACTATTTGATGGACACAGGGATTGAGAAGAAAACGCTGCTGGCCAGGCAGGCACAGCAATATTTTCGTACTGGAAAGGATGGTTCTATACGTTTAACTGTTACTACGCCGGATAATATTGAATTGTGCATGGAGGAGGATTCAAATGCTGGTTCATCTTTGGGTACAGGTAGTGGTAGCATTGATGATGGCGCCATTGAAGCATTGGAATTCGATGAAACCAAATCTACTGTCATAGAGCAAACAGATCTAAAGCCAAAGAAAAATTTCTTTTGGAACATGGTACCAACGGCGGGTGTCAAGGAGGGATTAAGCTTAAGTGATTTGGCCAAACTGCAGCAGGGTATTAAGATCATCAATCGTAAGTTGGAAAGACGCTCAAGCAGCTATTCTGTGGAGAGTAATACGCCCAGCGTCAATGCCAACAATGAATCAATGAATGAAAGCATTGCACCAGAACGACGCGTCTCCCACTTATCACTTTCCGATCTGATCACACAGAATAGCATGGGTAAGAGTGATCGCATGACTTGGGGCATTGAACCCATCAAAGAGAATGTTAGTCTCGAGGAGCAAATACATTTTGATACTT
The DNA here is from genome assembly GCA_037044455.1 of Zygothrica quintamaculata. Taxonomy (NCBI): domain Eukaryota; kingdom Metazoa; phylum Arthropoda; class Insecta; order Diptera; family Drosophilidae; genus Zygothrica; species Zygothrica quintamaculata. The sequence goes on from JBAMBS010001178.1 coordinate 243,862, forward strand.
GCCAGAAGCATATTGAACGTGAGCATGGCATCTGTCGTCAGACATCGGTGGAGAATGGTAATGGTGTTGTCTTTGTGCTGGGCGACAATGAGCCGTTGATCAATCTAAAGAAAAGCAATGAGGAACTCAATTTAACGGATGAGGGGAAACCCACAATGTTATGCGCATTGCATCAACGCACACATGATGCCTCCATTGCCAATAAGAAGCATTCGGGCATGAAGTTCAACTTTGAGCAATATCCACAGATTGCCACCAACTATATGAAAAGCAAGAACCTGCTTATGTCCAACTATGATCTACTTATGGACAAGGCAAGTAAGCTGGAGGCAAATGAATCGCTGAAGCCCAGTGATAGCAGTGTTACCCTACAGCAACATCAACATCAGCAGCAGCAGCATCAGGCGGAGCTGGCAGCCAGCAGTAGTTCCCTTATAACGACAACAACAGCTGTCAGCAGCGATCGCTGTGTTGTGTGTAACAATGGTGGTGGAGTTGTTAATGGACTCAATGGTTTAGGTGGCAGTGCCACATACCAGACACCCTCGAATGCCACGGAATTGGAGTTCGAAACGGATGAGGTGCATTGCTTTAATGAGCACAGCAATAGCAATAACAATTCTGTGCTGCAAACAGTCAATTCAGCTGCCTCCATAGATACACTGAAATCCATGCCAGAACCCATGCATACCACACCCAATTATACGCGTCGTGCGCAGGCGAAACGTGTGCCCTCACAGCGTAGCTCTGTCTCCTCGGTGGCAGCCAAATGCGCGGCAGTTAATGAGGTGCAACAGCTGGTGAAACTGCCAGTGCCAGGCATTAAGGAACTACCGCAAGAGGATGAACCGCCTGGTGATCAATTGCGTGCTGGCTTTATTCCATCGCTACTGTTAAGCGTTAGTGATCATTATGTCTCCGATATGGTGCTACAGGTGAGACAAACTAAACTGAACTAAACTGTATATCAATTGCTATAATCTGACTTTGGTTTCATTTTAAGGGCACCTGTGCACCACCAAATAAGTGGGAAATGAATCTACGCGAGGACTTGGCGCTGGCCGCTCGTTCAGCCTCGCTCATCTCACAGCCGGCAGAGAATATAGCCATTGTGGCCGATATGGATAAATGGGATGTACGCCTAATCTCATCACAGGCACAACAATTTCCCTATGCTGGTGGTCAAAGCTCACCCGTTGGCATGTCACAGCTAGTCTCCAGCATGCTCGAAACAGTGCAGGCTATGCATGTGGGTGGTATACCCGCTTATGAGGTAAATTTTAACATCCAACAATCCAGTAAACCCCCCAGTAAACTAATCCTTTATTTTCCGTTTCATATTTAGTGCCTGTCATATCTGGAGTCTAAATTACAGGAAATATATTTGCAATCGGAAACACTTGCAGCATTTCTGCTGGAAACAGATCCTTGCCGCTTAAGTGATATCACAACCCCATTGCAATTATCTGAAAATGATGTGCCACTATTGCTATCGATTGCCTATATACATACACCCAAGATCAGTCGTAAATGTGGTATTAGTTTCAGATGACAAATGACGCTCTGGTGGAGCTGTTAAAAACTGTTTAAAACCAAGAACCAAGCAACAAGCAACAACCAACAAACACCAGGCACATTGCCATCAAAATAACATTAACATTAACAGTAATCGATATCGATATTGAAATCGAAAGCGAAAGCGAATCAATCATTTTCAATTCATTATTATCATCATTATCATCAACATCATCATCCAAAGCCAAACAAGCAAATACTCCAGCGAATTTTCATTTCACTGAATTTGTGATATATTTTATAATGAATATTAGCGTATAGTATAGAAGCAGGTTTAGTTAGGGTATATGGCAGCTAACAACAGACAAAAAAAACAACAACAAAAACGAATACACTATCTATCTTATACACACCACATACACATACACAAACAGAAACACATACACATACACATACTGACACACAATCTACATAAATGAATATACAATTGTAATTTAGGGAACCCACTCAAAACGCCACCACTTGAAGTTTAAACAAAAAGTATTGTAAATTTTTTTTTTATTTTTTATTTTTTATTTTTTGTTTTTTTATTTTTGATTGTGTACACGATTTGGGCGGCAACTAGTAAAATAAGCACTTCAAATTGTTATCGGTCATGTGCTTTATAATGTACTCTAGCACCGATCAGTAACTCGACAACTATTACCAACACAAACATAAACATTAACACAAACACAAACACAAACATTAACATTAAACACCACCATCTGACCCACTCCTCCTTCTTTGTCTTTTTCTTCTTCTACTCCGTTTAGTGTTTGAATTAGATTTAGTAATTTATGACAGCAATAATCTAATAATCGATTTAATTGTATTGTTTAGCGAGCAATACTTAATAAATTAGTAAAATTAAATAAATATAAGTATAATTATTATTAAGCCACTATCAATTTGCTAGCGAAAATAAACTAGCAAAAGTTAATAACATTCGAAACACACATACACATACATAATACACACCTACATATATATACAGACACATGTATACATAATTTAATTTAAGCAATATATACGAATTGTATACATATTTTTCTCAATAAGAAATAACTGATAAAAAAAAAATAATTTAAATACAACAAAAAATATAATAAAAATAAATATTTTGTGTTATTTTTATCCTTTTTAGCTTTAACCTTTGGAACTTAGGGGCGCATTTTAACAGCTGTTTGAATACATAAATTTCTGTTAACAGTTGCTATAGGTTAATTTTGTAATACTATTTTTTTTAATGTTTCAATCGAAAAAAAAACTAAACTACATTGAATTGAACAATTAAAGGTAATTTAATAGCCAATCATCACACACTTATAATTATTATACATTGTTTTCTGCTGAGTGTAGAAAGAAGTGCACTCCAAGGCCATCCAGTTACTATAGCGTATAAAAATATATATGAATATATACTATTTTATTGATTTAAAGACGTAGCAATAGGTAATCTGTGCAAATCGATAGAACGTCATTAGAGTGGCCTACGTGCCTGCAGAAATATTCGCGTAGTTGCAGTATGTATAATATATTGTGATGTCATAGATTATAATTGATTTCAATAATGCATAGTAATAATAATAACTAAAAGAAAAAATATTAATTATATTACAAAAAAAATCTTGCATCAAAATGCGAGAAAAAAAAATTTGAAAATGCGTCACCTGAAACTGTTGAAAATACTAGGCGAACAGAAATCATTGGTCAGCTTAATGTAAAATGATTTCCAACAGTTGCTCCACCTGTTATTGGCAATTTGTTGCTCAGCTGCTAAATTACAGAATTAATATTAACAGTACACTTAGCAGCGCGCAACTAAAAGTATGCTATGATTATTTATAGCATTTTTTCGTTTGCTTTTATTGAATGCTGTTCGCCTGGTACTTTGACTGTTTTCTGGTACTTGTTTCTGTTGCTGAGACACTGTTTTTTTTTTTTTTTTGCTGTAAGGTTTACATTTTTTTATTGTAACTTGATTTCGGGCTGTTGTCGGAGAATTTAAATAAAAATACAAATTATTTTTGTTTATTTTCTCATTAATTTATTTAATTTGTGTATATTATATTATTTATATGTACATATTTATTACATATATATTTATATATTTATTTTATATAACTTTATTTAACATATTTTGACTGCTATTGTTTAGCGCAGCTACAAATGAAACGTTTACGACTAATGCACAAAAGTTATGGGGCAGCAGCTTTTTTTGTTTTTTTTTTTATATTGTTTCTGTTGCATTAGTTAATATTTGTTTGCATTTACAATAAGTAAGCGAAAGAATAAGAAGGAAGAGAAAAAAAATATATGGAAGAATTTAAATAATTATCACAATTCCTAATGGTTATATATTTATGATAACACAATCATTTTTGTTGGACTACAAATTATATTAAATACTCGGCCACATGTGCTGTGAGTGGCCCAATTGGAGATGGCTTTGAGGATATATATATATATATATATATATATATATATATATATATATATATATATACTGGTATACATGTGTATATATATAATGGATGGTATTGTTTTTTATACTCATTTGCCTTTCTGCGACTCCAGATAGGTGGCAGTAAAGGTGAGTAGGCGATGTCGCTGCTTAAGATTACGGGCGCGCACATGGGATGAGTTTAGCTCCTCGGTATAACTGCCTGGGAACCAGCCGACGGCACCGTCACGTATACGTTCGCCTTGGTACCAACCTGTCAGTGGAGTTAACAGTAGAGTTAATATGGTTAAGGATTGACTGGAGAAGTAGAGGATACAAACCATCTGGTAGCTTGCGTGAAACGTTAACAACGTCGCCTAACTCTAACTGCAGGACATCTGGTTCATCTGACTCATAGATATGCTTGGCAATGACCTGGGGACAATCCCAGGACTCATAGAGCTTCTCACCAGGAGTTTCTGCCTCAGGTGGGCGCATAGCTTCAAGCCAGCGCTGCTGATCGGATACCGAGGGACATGAAAGAACCTAAAACAAAAAGACCAAAAACAAATGTGTCCTTTATTTCTGTCTATATATCCTGCGGCAACTATTAACTTACAAGTTCAATTGTTTTGTGTTCAAAGTTCTCGAGTAACGTCATCAGCATGAGATTTTTACTTGTTGGATCCTTAATATCTTTGGTGGGCAGCTGAGGCAGTGTATCGCTGGAGGCAATGGTCAGCATGCTCCTTGGGCAATAATCGAAGACTGTAAAGTTGGATTCACCTTTTCGCTTGCAGAGCACCAGCAAATCGGAGAAAAGAAAAGCATAGATGCTGGACTTGGAAAAACGTTTGCCAAACGTTAACTTGGCATCATCACCACGCCACACCAGATGCGTCAGTTCGCCACGTTTAACCAGGAAACGTGGCTTGGCACCCTGCTTGGGCACACCCACCGGAGCAATGGCCAGAGCTCGTATGTGACTGGGGAATTCGAGCTGCTTTGAAATGCGTTCCAATTCAAATGCTTGCTCCCAACGATTGGCCGCCTCATTGCACTGCGAGACAATCTTTTGGACAAGTGCTAAGGTTAACTTCCAGCTCTCATATTCCTCGCCATTATGCGGTGATTCCTTGCTGAACACCGCATCAATCAGCAGTGGCAAACGTGTGATACGTTGCATGGGCAGCATCAGGAACGAATGCAGATTAAGTCCACAGCAGCTGGGACTGGCCTCCAGTTTATCTAATTGCTGCTGAAATGCTCCATTCTTTGCTTCCTTAAGGCGACGCAGCGTGCGATCCATGCGTCCCTGATGCTCACAGAATGTGATATAGACATGGAAATGTCGCTCAGCTATCTCAAAGATACGTCTGCTTAAACCCAGCAGCATAATGTTGTTCTGCCAGCAGCATTCCAGCTCGGTCAGTAGACGCTCCGAGCACTCATGCACGGGCACAATGTAGGAGAAGAGCGCTTTGCGGTCCCGAGCACTCAGCACAGAGCTGTCGCAAAAAGTGGCGTTGTTCATGAAGTGGCGTCGCAGAAGATTCAAGGATTTTAAATAACTTGCCTCCGAAGTCATAATCTCAAACTTTGCCTCCTGCAGTCCACGTTCTCGAGGTGTTAATGTGGCTATAAAAAAGATACGGGATTAGCTTGATATATATATATATATATATGTCTATATACTAGGACTACTCACGCAGTATGCAAGAGTGTATAACCTCGGGTATTTCGCTCCAGAGTGTACGGGATGGTCCATTCTTGGGCTCCACCAGCTGCAGTGCTGTAGGACGCAGCTTCATCTGCTGGGCCGGCTGCATTTGAGTGTGAGCATTAAGGCCAATTTCCTCATAGCCATCCGTTGAGTTCTCCTGCGCCTCCAGATCACGTGTAATGGACTGGATACAACAAGAAGATCATTGTTTAAAGACTTAAAAGATGCACTTAAAGTTGACTCACCTCTAGCTTGGCAGCACTGTAAACCTGATAGAGTGGCTCATTGGAAAAGAGACTGTGCGGCTGTACCTCATCACCGAGGCCAGCCTCATTGCCCGTGGATACACCAGAGCTACCACTCGAACTGGCCACCGATATGCCACTGGTCTGATAGAGACCAGATTCAGCATACCAGGAGCTGGTGCTTCCGCCACCATTTACACTGGGTGGTGCCAGGGTAACTCCATCACTCGACTGCAATGTGCTGGCTGTTGACTGCTTGAAGACACCACATTCAGCATACCAGGAAGTGGGCGTGGTGGGTTCTACACTCGTCTGCTGCGTTGTTTGGGTTGCCGATGCCGTTGCTGGAACTGGTGGTGGTGGCGGTGGTGGAGGCTCATGTGGGCGTACACCTATTGTGGTGCGACGACGTAAAGCTTTTGATTCCTTTTTGGGCTTGCGTGCAACCGTTGAGAATTTCTGTGCATCAGTGTTGGGCAGCTGTACGGGTATATCACCCGACGAGGCCTTCTCCGAGAATCCCGAATCTAATTCCCCTGAGCCATGATGATGCTGCTCCTGTTGCCGTTCCCTTTCCCGTTCCCGTTCCATTTGTGTAGGTGGATCTTCAATATAGAACGTGCTACGCGTAGGTGTAAGCGCCGAGAGCTGTTTGCTATCAAAGGTGTTACCCACCAGGCTCTTCCTAAGCCTGGAGCGCAGACTCTTGCTATTCTTTTGCTTGGAACGCAAGAGAGTAGTGTCATTGGACTGCTCCTGGAGTTGACTTTGATTGCCTAATAGATTCTTCTCCGAGCTGCTTAGTGGTGCTGAAGAATTGTCATAGATATCAAGCGTTTGCTGTGACTTACGACACTCCAAATAGAATTGTGTGCCAGTTGGTGCCTGCTGCGTATTCTCGTAGAGCTTCTGCTGGCTGCTCTTCGGTGACTTTTTGTTGGAGATGAAATCCTTGAATTTACGCACAATTGCATAGACCTGATTCTGAGGTGGTGGCGGATCTGGTAGACGATGATTACGCATATCCACACCGCTATCATTATGCTGCTAAATGAATTGTTGGTTAGGATTAAATGTATCATATTAATTGGGCTTAGGATTGGGGCACAATAGCAATTCAACTTACATGATTGAAACGTTGTAGTCGCTCCTGTTCTGTCTGATCATCGCTGTCTGTCTCAAAGGAATCATAATCATCCGATGCATGGCTCAAGTGCTGTCCCAACACATGTGCCGATGCTGAATGCTGTTTGCTTCGACGTTGTGGTGATCCACTGGGCATATCCTGATTACGTTTATGATGATGTTGATGTTGCTGATGCTGACCCGGCAGCAATTGTGTAGAATGACGTTTATTACCCAACGGTGACAGCGTCTCATAGTAATGATCCGAATCATCTGTAAAGAAAGACAAAAAAAAAAAATACAAAGGAAATTATCAATAAAGAATTCCAATGGATTGTATAGAGCAATTGGTGTCCATTTGGCGTCTGAAACAATAGAAACTCTTAACGAACCTACGAAAGTGCTAACTATCATCATTTCTCTAGCGGCATTAAGCTGATCCACATGACTAATGCGCAGCACACTGAGATGACGCTGGCGGTGCTTTTGTTGTTGCTTCAATTGATAGCTGCAACTGGCAACTGCCTCATTCTGATAGATGGGCTCCGGTTCAAAGGGTGTTTGCGTTGGACTTGGTTCAATTTCTGCATTCACATAGACACTGCTACATGGACAGGTGATGCCCACTTCACCCACAGCACGTGGACGTCGTTTACGTGGCAATGTGACCAGTTGCGGCTGCGCTTGCTGCACATAAGTACTGCTATAAGCAGTTGGAATATGGCTATGGGCATTGCTGCTTCTATTGTTGATGCCGCTTTGGTTGCTTCGATTACTTCGATTGCTTCGATTGCTCCTGATAGTCGCCATTGCAGCATTTTATTGTCAATTTTAATGCAACATTCAACGTTCTCCTAACGACTGTATAAATGATTATTTCTTTTAATTAACATTCGTTGTTGATGTTGTTTATGCAATTGTTGTTGTTGCTGTTGCTGTTGTTGTTTATGTTGCTGTTGAACTTTTGAACTCTTTATTTGCCTTTCAACTTTGTATAGTTTCCAACTTAAATTGCAGTCAATTGAAAAAGTCTGCACAAACTCAACAAAAGCAAATGAAATTGTTGCATATATTTTATACATATGTTGCGCAGAAATAGCAATTAGCGAGGGTTGCTTGAAAAATTAAGGGAAATTTGCTATAGACAACAAAGCTTAAAGTCTCTTGAGATTGATAGACTAGTTAGTTACCCCTTAAACTAATATTGCACACTTAAAGGTCAAGGTTGAAGCGAGCTTCTGCGTTAATAAAAACAAAACGATTGCCTTCAACATTTGCATTTTGCTTAAAGAAGAAGGTTGAAGGTTTTTGCATTCAATCGAAAGTATATATAAAACTATATATCATATGATATCATATATAAATATAATAGATATCTTAACGTATTCTACTTAAGCTGCAAATCAACTCAATTAATAAATATTATAAGACACATATAAAAACCTTTTTTTTTTTAGTTAATTTGCATGGCTACAAAATAAGTTGCTTTTAGTCAAGTTTTTTTTTGTTTGCTTTTCCCTTTCGTCAAATGTTTTTGTTCTATGAAAAGAATTGTGAAACGGCCTTGAAATTAGCTAAATGAGAATAGAAAGAGAGAGAGAGCGAGAGGGAGAGAGAGAGAGAGAGAGCTTTTGTAGCAAAGAGAGTGAAAGGTAGTGCCACTACAGTAGAATATGAAGCGACCCTCGCTAATTTTAGTCATACGCTAATTAAGCAAACTTTTCAAGTGTCACAATTATTATTATAATTTTGATTATATATTTTTTTAAGGTTTCATTCGCGCTTTTTTATGTTGCTGTTTGTTTTTTTTTCATTTTTTTCCTTTTTTTTTGGTGCTAAACTTTAAATTTGCGATTGAATTAAAGTTGGTCAATAACAGTGAGAGGGGCAGCAGACAGAAGACAGAAGTTAAAGCAGAGCGCAAATTATATTGAAATTTTTGGTTGACTGCAGACAGACAAAGCACACACAAACACACACAAACACACACATACACTCGCACAGTTGCAATTGTATGTGTGAAAAGCAGCCAAAAAGTGTAAAGACTGGCTACAAACAGAGCAAAGCAGGTAAATGGGTGGAGCAAAGAGGGGTACAAATATTACGTATACGCAGCGAACCGGTTTAAAATTAAAAAAAAAAGGTGAATAAAAACTGAAAAATTAAAGCCAAGTTAGGTGTATGGGCGAGAAGGGAATTTACGTTAAATTATATATATATATATATATATATATATATATAGCGAGTATATAGAATCAGTCTGGATACATAAGCAGCAATGGGATACGTGTCAAAAATATTATATATATAATACTAATTCACATTTATATATATATATATATACAAACATATTATAAATAGCATATATAACAAATTTTTGGTAACAACAGGCAAATGTTAACTGATCTGATTGCTCAAATAACTGACACTTGTTGCCGTGCGTGGGTTATCAGGGCCCACTTGTTAATGCCGTTTAAGCCCGGTTTCTGCTTAAAACTCTTACTCATAGTCTGCTAAAGTTCTGAGAATAGTCTATATCTGCAGACCATGTATATATATACACATATACATAAACGGATATAAACATACATATATATATATATATATATATATATATATTTATATTTTTGTGAAAGAGTTAAGAGTCATTTAATGGCTTAAGGGAATTAAGCTCTAAAGTTTATTGCTGTTTTTTTAACAGTTACAATTTTAGTTCTTTATTTTTTTTTATTTTTTAGTTGGATTTGAAATTTTTTCCAGTGTACCAATTTACCATATGCGGAAATGCTTTTAACCAACTTTGAGACTATTTTGTAAAAGGCATTTTTGGTCAATTCTTTAGCCTTGTACTGTGTATGGACCAGTCCACGCACTACATTGACATATAAACATTTACATATATAAATAAATATATATACATATGTATGCATGTGTATATATGTATATGTATTTATATACTTATATATATATAGTTGAATCTTGAATCTTGCTATACATATTTGCACTTTTGTCAATAACAAAGCTTAAGTCTACACACAAGAATCAACAAAGCGGCCTAAGAGATATGTACAGATGTAGATCTATATATATATATATATATATATATATATACATATATACGTTGTGAGTCTGTTGCTTTGTTTATTGTTACAAGAATTCTTACAGCCTTGGCAGAGTGCACAGCTGTGCGCATCATTTCAAATTGTTCTTTTTATTTCCCTGATATACCTATCTCTTTTACACACATTATATATATATATACATATATATATATATATATATATATATTTATTTATGTATAATATGTTTTATTTTTGCAATTAATTTCAATGCAATTTCCAATCCATTTCCATTGCAATTTCCATAAACAATTTCAATTCCAATGCAGCCGAACCGCTCAGTGATTGATCGATTGACATATTGAGGTTAAACTTATTAAGTGCCAAACGATGTCATTGCCTGACAACAGCAACAATAGCAACAGCAGCAGCTGCTGCGACGTTGACTGCGACAGCGATTGTGTATACTCAGTGTCAGCTAATAGAAACCACTTTGATTAATCAGCTGACACGCCAGTGAGTATCACACATCTTCCTATTGTATATATATATATATATATATATATATATATATATATATATATATATATATATATATATATATGTATGGTTTAATGTTTGTCTGTATAATTATACCACATGTAATAAATTTTCATTCACGCTTTTCCGCAATTGCGTATCATGCAATCAATTGCTTAGTTTGAAATTTGAGTTGTAAGTTTTTTTTTATTTTTATTTTTATTTTATGACACTTTCGCTTTCGCTTTTGTTTTTGTCGTTCGTCGTTTGTCTTATGTTGCGTTGTGTTGCGTGCCCAAAAAAAGTGTGAGAAATGTATACATGAGGGAATGCATCAAGTCGAAGAGGGCCAAACAGAGAGAATGCAAGTGTATGCGAAAGTATGCGTTAGGCGTTAACCCTATAAGCTAAGTACAATACTCTGTAATATGTTTGCATATGCAGAAAAGCAAAAGTAACTTCAAATGTAAATTTATATAATTTATTTAAGATTGCATTTAATGAAGTTTTTATTTATTTTTGTCTTTGCTTAGCTATGTGACAACTGTTGCGGCATTAGCAAAGACTACAACCAATTGATATGCCATTGCATATACACTTTTTGTTATTTGCTTGAAGGGTATCGACAAAAAAAAAAAAAAAAACAACAAAAAACCAAACATGTTTGAGGTAAAAGTTAAGCTGAGAATTAAGTGTCCCTTTGCCGGGTTTTCACTGTAGATAAACTACAAAGTATTTCATAATAATAGTTAAACCTAATTGACTTTTTTTTTCTTATTTTCAATTAACTGCGCTGCTCTATGTCATAGTGCAAGCTGCTCTGTTGCGTCGCTGTACCGTTCACTGAACTTTTAAACGGCCATTTTGCAAAGCTTTTGTTTTTTTTTTTTGGTTTTCATCTTCATTCAGAAACAGATTGCACTTTGCAGATATAGTTATTGCACATGATTACAATTTGATTGGTAATTTAGCTTGTTTTTTATTTTTTGCAGCATTTGCTTATTCCGTTATTTGCAATTACTTGTATTGCTATATACAGAGTAAGTGCTTGATACGATTACATTTTGTTAAAATGTTTTTTTTTTCTTTTTCTGGTAGTTTTGCGTAGTCATTGGCAATGTTATTACGTTATCTGTGTGCGTGTGTATGTATGATGTATGTTGCGTCGGCTTTTGTTGAGTTCCTTAAGCTGCTTGTTGTTAACTTCTTCAAGGTTGTGTACGCTTTTGAACGCTATTTTATATATATTATATCTAGACTGGTTTTCGTTCAACTATTTCGTCATCAGTCATAAAACCAGCAGCAGCAGCAGCAACAGCAGCAGCAGCAACGACAACAAAAACAAGCTACATCTTAAGCAGTTGCGTTGCGGGTGTAGGGTACAACGGCAATGGCAACGGCAACGGCAACGGCAACGGCAAAGGCAACTTTAGTTTCAGTTTCAGTTCGTGACGTCTCTGTCTTTGCATAAAACTACAACAACAACAACAACAACAACAACAACAATTACATGCAAAAATTCAAAAAAAAAAAATAAACAGCGCTGCTCGAAGTCGGCGCTTGTGTTCGCTGGTCGTTTTTTTTTTTTTAATTTTGCATGCACATTTTCTTTCTTTCTCTTATTTGTTGCGCTTTTCTTTCTTTTTTGTTTCACTTTTTAAAATTGTTGCGCACGCGCGCGCGCTTTTACAACAACTCTAACATTAATAATAAGCGCAACAAAACAAAAACAAAAACAATAACAACAACACTAAGAAATACACAAAAAAAAAATAATTACAAGATTTCTGTGTGAATTCAGTTTTTTTTTTTTTAATTGAAAATTTAGAAAAAAAAGAAGAAAATATTCACTCGCTGGGCGACTTTTCGATAGGCAGCGTCCGAATGGCGAACCGAACGTTCGAACTGACGCGCCGAGACTGTGCAGCTTTTATGCTGAGAGACTATAGCGAGAGCGACTGAGTGTATGACAACTGTGAGAGTTATTTTTGTTGTTGTTATTGGTACTGCTTTAGCCATGGAATGAAAAATTGCACAGCCACAGCAACAGCAACGATAACAATAAGGAGAAATATTTTTGGGTCCAGTTTATAGGTATTGTTTATGGGCGCAGCTCTCTCAGCATATACAAAGATATTTTATGCACATGTGTATACACGTGTGTGTGTGTGTGTGTGTGTGTGCTGTGTGTGTGGAACCTGTCGCCTTGCAGTTGCAATAGCAGGCGCCAATTGTAATTTCAATTTGAAAGCTAGTGTAAAATGTGCGCACTACGCTTACTCATTTGATTTACATGTCTGCCACAAATAAGTGTGAGTGTGTGTGTGTGTGTGTGTGTGTGTGTGTGTGTGTGTGTGTGTGTGTGTGTGTGTGTGTGTAGTGTGTTCATGCTAATATATGTATGTATTTATTCTTGTTTTATGTGGCTATTGTCTATTTGCACTCATTAGCATTGAACATAATTAACTCTTAAATTTGTGTCTTGTTAATTTCCATTTCATTTTTTTTCCTTTTTTGACTGAATTTCTTGTACTTTTGACATTTCATTTGTTTTCATTTTTTTTTGTAGTCAAAATGCCGGTAGCAATACGTTTAAATGCCATGGACTTTGCGCTTAATTTGAGCTGATTTATCAACAGAGAAATTAAGTGTCGCTGAGGGCCAACAAACAACAAATTCAAAAAAAAAAAAACCTCATTATAATTAAAACAATTAAAGTATCAAGTTTGGTTAAGCGTACAAGCCGTACCATGTGGAATGTGGAGTGTGGAATGTGGTATGTGGTATATGGTATGCGATATGAAAGTATAGCTTGGACACAAACCCAAACAAAGCAAAGTTGATCAGTAGACAACTATGTAGTTGCCTAGGCTTGAAAGCTTCACTTGAAGCTTTTAACGCACATGTATATAGGATATCATATGACAAAAAATTCATATTGTTTATAATACATATATGTCTAACAATTTCTATAAATAACATAACTTACTATATAAACAATACGGAAAAGAGAAAAGAGAACAGCTAAGAAAGGGGGCGTTGGGTGAATGAAACAAAATTTAATACGGATAAAACACAATATGACTGTGACAAATTATAGAACAAAGAAAAGTTAAGTGACCTTTTCATACATAAAATATAATAAATAATTAATATAATTTTATTTTTTATATGTTTGTCTTACCTTCAATGCAGCTTTTAGCCTTGTTTTGTTGCAGTCTTTTATCTCTGATGCGTTTCGACCAATCCGGACTACGCACACGATGCTGCTTGAAGCGCTCTCTTACGCTACAATAACAGTAAAAGAAATTATGCAATTAGCTTTTAATATATATAAAATTATTTAAAATTACTATTACTATATTTTTTTTTAATTATTCTGATATTATTCTACCTTTTCATATTAAATAATTGTGGCATCAATTATAGAAATTATTTTTACACATTTTTCTTTACTAACGTCTTTAGAGCTCTAATATACACTTCTAACTGTTTTATTTTTATAAAGGGATTCGATACATCATTTTACAGTTACTTGCAATTGTCGTGTAGAGTTGCATTGTAGTTATTTCGATATTGTCTGTATTGCTTATGGGAATGGCACAAAATGTTATTCTTATCGCTAAACATTGATAACAGATGCAATTTTAGGTCATTGAGTGTGTGTGTGTGTGTGTGTGTTGCAATTGTTTCATTGTAATATAAAGTACATCTGAATAGAACACAATTGTATCTTCAATTTGTTTATAATTTGATATCATTAATAATCATTTGTATCTTTGGGATTGTCTTTATATATAGATTGATAAGCACTCGAAATTAGTTCAAAGTGATCTTGATGTAGTTCTTAATGTGATCTAGATAAGCTCATATTGTATTTGCTTGTCTAACTGTTTGATTATAATGACTTTGCTGATTGTTAGTTTTCAATTTTGTGTTTTTTTTTTGTTCTCAATTGATTTTGATAAAAAAATGTATTCATAATTTAACATCGAATTAATAATAGACATAATTAAAATTTAATTAACATAAGATGATAAGATTCTGCTGCTCTATGAGTTGATGTGAATAGATAATTTTGGCTTACTTACAGAAGTTTTCAGATATGGTCAATATATAAAGATATATGGATTGATTTTAACTGGTTACGGAAAAAAATCGAAATTGTTTTACTACTCTTGAAAAACTGTTTTCTCTTTGCTTTTTGTTTAGGGGGGTTTGTACAGATTATATATATATATATATATATATATATATATATATATATATATATATATATATAAACAGCTAATATATATTTAACAATAATTCTTTTTATTGACTCATAAGTCACATATCTCTATTTTCATTTTATTAAGCTGCCTTGACCTAATTAATTGTAATTTGATTATAAGAATTTGTTTTTGCTTTCTATTTGTATGTTGCTAGCAACCCTCGCCGCTTGCCACTACAGTCTATTACAACAGTTGCAGCACACTTTTTGTGTTTTTTTTTGTTTTTTTTTTTACCCTAAACTGAAATTTGTTAACCAATGCAAAGTTTCAACCACAATCGGAGTTCCAGTTACGATAAGATAAGCTGAAACCCAAACAAAGTTATCAGTAAACTGCGTTTGTTTCCTAATCTCACACAACAAACAACGGAAGAGCCCCAAAAACACCCTCCTGGCCGAATGCCCTATATAAATCTTAACCCCTCTACACAGCTGTTTCATATCATTTCGGAAATAATAATGGCAAGTATATTAATAAAAGATTAAAGGTTTTTGCAATCAAAATTCTATGAATCAGATATAGTATATATATATATATATATATATATATATATATATATATATATATAATAAAATAATATATATAATTTATTTATATATTATTGAACTTAATATACTATATATTTAACTTTTTTATAGAACAAATTAAATCAAAATCTTTTTTTTAAAATTCGTTAATGGAAAATTGTTGCAGCCTTGCGGCAGGTTCAAAGCAGCTTAACTAAATGCAAGTTCCATATGTTTCTATAGGTAAGATTCTAACAAAATCGATATAAAATATTTGTATATATATATATATATATAAATATATAAATGTATATAGCATTTTATATTTTGTCTTACTATATAGTAAACTGAGCACAGATCAGTAGAGGATTAATTATCATTTGATTTGAGTTGAAATTAACTTGAATGTTTCGTTGACATGCATCTTTTTAGATGTCAGCCTATATATTATAGGATTTTCTCTTCCGATTACTATATATGTCATAAATCATAGAAAAGATTGATTTATAAACTATATGAATCTATTATAATATTTATTAAAAATCTTTAAGTATAAAGGAATATAAGCACTATTCTGAACATATTGCAATTAAGTTCTTTCCATTGGTTAAGTTGATTTTGATTCGGATTTGCTGTCTATATCTTATGGTAAAGCATATATTTTACTGTTAAGTTATATATTTTAACCCCTTTTGCACCACTTTTTATCCCTTTCTTTAGCTATGTACTTACACAATGAACTGTGATTCGCCTGTGGCTATCGCGGATCCATTCGCCTCTCCATCGGATATATCCACCCAGGCATCGCTGTTATCACTGGAACCAGCAATGGAGGATCGCTTATCGGCTTGCTGGTTTCTGTTGTTTCTGTTAGTGCTACGTGTGCTGCTGCCACTGCCACAGCCACTGCCACTGGCATTGCCACTGCTGGCCAAGGAGGAGCGGCAACCAACACTGGCGCTGCCATAGATAATGCCCGCTGCTAAAGAGGATTCATAGAGACTGTTGGTGCGATGATCTGAGCTAATGGTTAATGTGGAGCCACTGCTTGATAACTGTACACCAGTGCCTGTAACAGTACCCGCTGTACTGACAACTGTTCCCATGCCCCGAAGTGTACCCATGCCAGTGACTGTTCCCGTGCGACTTTTACGATAATTCGAGATGCTCTCATAGCAATTGGAACTCAGGGAAATGGCATCATTGTTTAGCTTTGACTGCTGCGTGGATACAGTATCATAACAACCCTTGATTGTATCATAAATGTTCTCCTCCTCATGTTCCTGCTCCTCATCCGTTGATAAGTGTGCAGGCATGATCTTGCAGCTGTCCAAGCGACTTGGTTGCTTGGGCTTGGCTGGCGCAGGACGCAGTATTTGTGGAGATTTGGGTAGTACGCGTTTTGGCTTGGGCAGTTCCGGCAGTTCATCGCGTGTATTGCGCCCCAGGGTGCCTGTCATCGTTGTGGGCGTTGTTATGGGCACGGCTGGCTCTTCTTTAATGACAGAGGGCGTGTCAAATGCCTCATAGTCATCATTGTTGTCATTGTTGTTATTGTTGTTGTTAAGCAAAAAGTTTGGTTTGGTGACGGCTTCAATGGATTCATAACCCTCCATCCAGTTGGCAATGTTTGTTGGATTTGGCGTTGGGGTTGCTGTTATTGTTGTTGTTGTTGGTGTTGCTGTTGTTGTTATTGCTTCCTCTACTGTCTGATAGATATCCTCCAACGGTTGCTGCTGACTTTCTTCCAGCTGAAAATCGAACTCCTTTATCCTTTCAATTTGGTTTGTTATCTTAAACAGGCTGGAAGCCTGTGGCTCAGTCTTCATCTCAGTTGTGGGTGTTATAGGCTCATACATTGGCTCTAGTTCCGGATTAAGCAACAGTTTTGATTGCTGTAACTGTTGCAACTGTTGTTCCTGTTGCTCCAGCACTCTCAGTTGCTTTTGTTCCATAATCTCACCCTCGTAGTTGTTCACCAAGGCCACATTTACCGCCTGATTAAGCAGCAGCTGATTGTTGGACACCTGTTTGTTGGCTGACTGATAGATGAAGGAACTGTTGGGCAGTATGCGTTGCTCAAAGTCATCATTAGGCGCCAATAGCAACCCTTCTTCCTCACCAGTTGTTGCTGGTTCGGAGAGTATCTTTAGCTTATGATCAAGCATCTCCAAGGCAGCCAATATTTTGGCATCTGCTTCCACACAGGGTGAGGGTAGACGCTCTACCTCTACAGGATTCACCAGCAAATCTAACTGCTCCATTGCTATATGTTTGGCTGTTGCTATTGGTGTGGCTGTTGGTGTTGCTGTTGGTGTTGCTGTTGGTGTTGCTATTGGTGTGGCTGTTGCTGTTGCCGTCTTAATGGGTGAAGGCGTCGCTGATTTCCTGCCAGTTCTGGTAAAGGGCAAAAAGCGCAACTTCTCATAGATTGTTGCATACTTGTGTTTACGTTGCTTCTGGCGTTCCAAATCTTCCAGCTCTTCTTCCATTTGTTGCAATTCATTCATGTTGTTGTTGTCTTCAAGCGGCTGAGTCACCTCCTGCGGCAGCTGCAGCTGTTGTTGTTGTTGTTCAGCTGTTGATTCAGGTGTTGTCGCTTGTTGCTTTGGTTTGATAGCATCATTAGCAACTGATTGCAATTCCTCAGCTGCTTCTTCTTTAGCAACTGCTGTGACAGTGCTAGTTATCAGTTTTGCCTCCTCCCGCACCGCAGCTAACTTTGGCTCCTCCACAACTGGCAATGCTTGATACTGCTTCGGCTGTTGCTGCTGCTGTTGTTGTTGCTGCTGCTGTTGTTGCTGCTGCTGTTGTTGTTGCTGCTGCTGCTGCTGCTGCTGCTGCTGCTGCTGCTGTTGTTTGCGTTTACTACGCATCTGCTTGCTCAAACTGAGCGTGCTGGGTCTTTGGCTATTGAGGAGCAGCTCTTGATGCCGTCGCAGCAATTGCTGTGACTTAACTGGCACCGCTGGCTTTTCGAGCTTTTCAAATTTTTTAATATTTCGTTGCACCATTGAACTGTTGGGCTGCAGTTGCTCCAACTGTTGCTGCCGTTGGGCAACCTGTTGCTCCAGTTGCTGTAACTGCGACTTCTCCACAATCTTATAGACATGGGAGCCACGCGATAGCCAGACACCATTGTTACGCTTAACCTGCTCCAGCAGTCGTGCATCCTTCTGTATGATCTCATTGAATTGTTGCGTCAATTGACGCACCAAACTGCCACCAGCGTTGGCAGCGCTGCCAATGGCGCCGCTGCCTGCAGAGCTGCAGATGGATAGGTTGCAGCTGCTTGTATCTCCCGCCACGCCCAAATTGTGACTGTGACTGTGACTGTGACTTAAACCGTGACCGTGAGTGTGACTGTGTGTGTGTGTATGTGTGCTGTACATGCGGCGGGGCGTATGATGCTGATGATATGATTTGCCCGCGTGTGTTTTGAAACTGTATTTGCGACGTGTTGCACTTGATCGTTGCTGTTGTTGTTGTTGCTGTTGTGATGTCACAGTTAATGAATTTCTACTTCTTCTTGTTGTTGCTGTAGATGTTGATGTAGTTGTTGTATTTGATTTAATTGAACTTAACGTTTGCAGCGATTCATTGCTGCCACTTTGTGCGCTTGTCGCGCTTAGACTAACATTAATTGCTGCTGACGTCGCAGCAACTGTTGCTGTTGCTGTTGCTGTTTGCTGTTTGCTTAATTTACTGATAAAATTCCCCTGCAGCTCACTATCAACGGGTGCCTCTGTTTGTCCTCTTCTCGCTATTTCATTATTGTTTTCTCTTTCCATTTTGCACTTGTTTATGACGTCTTCACGTTTTGGCCACTGTAAGAAACGTTCAGCAGCTGCGCCGCTGTTGTTGCTGCTGATGCTGCTGCTGTTGCTGCTGCTGCCAGCACTAACAACAGTGACAATATTGCTCACAACTTTGACAGCTGGCATTGATGTTGCTGTTGTAATTGTAGTTAACGTTGCTGTCGCGCTCGCTGTTGTTGTTGTTGTTGTTGTTGTTGCAATCGTTGTTGCGTCTACGCTGCTGCGTCTTAATTTATTTTGCATTTTGGCCTGTTCGGCGTTCTTATATTTATAAAAATTATCCTTATCTTTTTGTAATTGTCGTTTATGTTGCTGTTGCTGCTGTTGTTGTGTTGCTGGCTCTTGAAGATTGTGTAAACTAGCGGCGCGTTTTGAGCGCGTTTCGTGCGCGTTTTGCAGGCTGGGCCAATCGCGCGCGTTATTAAACGCATTCACTAAACAGCTAACCGATTTGTTTAACTTACGCAATGTGCCCAACCCACTACCACCTTCACCTCCGCGACCACTACCACTACTAATAGCACTACCACTAATACAATGTGTATGTGTGTGATTACGTTGATGAAAAGCAATCGACGCCTCTTCGCTAGCGCTATGGATGCGTTTACTCCAAAGTAAACGCAATGTTTGAACTCCACGAAAATCACGAAATGCGCGCGTTTCGCAATTGCAATTGTTGTTATTGATATTATTGTTGTCTACGCGTTTATTATTGTGTGTGTTATCGTTATCGTTATCGCTTGCGTTTTCGTATATGTTTATGTTATCTAAAATATCCAATTTATTGATATTATTATCGGAAATGAGTTTATCATTAACACTTGAACTTTTTACAAGCCAACCAAATATTGTCTTTTCTTTACGCGGCGTTGTTGTTTTCTCTTTTGTTTTCTTTGTTTTTGTTGTTGTAGTTGTTATAAATGTTGCTGTTGTTGTTGTTGTTGTTGATGTTGACGTTGCATTCCCATTGAGATCGCAGCACAGAGACGCAGCAGCAACTGCAGCTGCAGCATTCATATCCGAGCCCGTTGAACTCGCCATTGCTTCTTCCGCCATTGACAACTGCAATTCCAAGATGCTGATGCTGCTGTAAATGCTGTAGCTGATGCTGATTATGCGAACTGATGATGCTAAAGGTGGAGCTGTAGCTGGAGCGCAAACTGTGGCCAGCGAGTGGCCAATTTACATGGAAGCTGACGCCTTGAGGCCTGCAATAATCAATGGAAACTTCGTGTTAGACAGAGATAAAAACAAACAAAATGTAAATGAAATTATTATATGCGTGTAAGAGTGAGTGAGATAAAGAGTAGGGGAAAGAGAGATAGGTGAAAGCGCAGTGAACGCTTTTCATGATCAACCGAAATAAAAACCAAAAAAAAAAAAGAAAAAACAACTCTAAATTGACTCTTGAAATTTTTATATGCAAATTATGTGAGGAAAGCAAAAGGAAGGCGAAGAAAGAGTAAACGAGGAAAAGAGGCGTCTGGGGGAAGGGGGAGTGACAGGTGTGGCAATTATTGTGCCACAGATCATGGGAAACATATATGTGGAATGTGTGCCACTTGTCTACCAATAAAATAAAAAAAAAAAACAAAAACTAACAAAAAAAAAAACAAGTTAGGATTAGAGACAACTTTTTTTCTTTTTTTTTCTTTTTTATCTTTTTTTTTTACATATGAAAGAAAAGCGAGAGACATTTATTTAATATTTATTGATTAAAGATGACAGATAAAAGTGGAAAGCTTTATAAAGATCAAGGAAAATGGGTTAATCAATAGTTTAAAATTGGGTTATCCTTATGTTGAATATAAAAAAAGGATAACCCAATATTTGGCGAGCGATTAACCCACATTGCTTTATCTATAACTCGATTGAACTTCAAAGAGAAATTGTATTGAATTGAATTCAATCGAATTGAACAACAGTTGAAGGTAGTTATATTATTTGATTCAATATGAAATCAAATGAACACTAAGCATTACTTACAATTCAATTAAATCGAATGAAATACATAGTTTAAATAGATTGCAGTTCAATTGAATGCTATGAATTCAATCAGTACAGGTTGCAATTCATTTCAATGAGGTTGCAGTTTGAATCAACTAAATTGAATCATATGAATTGTAATCAGAGCAGTATTAACTTTAAAATCAATTGAATTCGGTTAAAATTCAATGAAATTTATTGAAACTAAAATGTAGTTTACTTGAATCAAATAAATAAGAACATATCTTTAACTTAAGTATATTTGAATCAAAGAATTAATACTCTAAAGTAAATAAATTTAAATGATTCATTTGAATTTTATCCAAATAAATTGTAATTCAATTGAATCATACAAAACGTATTTTATTTTTAAAGTTCGTTCTAAAAAATTTATCTATAAGAATTCTATCTATTATTTTAAATGATTCATTTGAATAATATTCCGATAATATTCTGAAAAATAATTCATTTGATTAAAAAGTTTAACATTTAGTTTACAGAAATTTGCAGCAGATAAAAGAAACTTTTTCTTTGACTCTAAAGAAAGTGACGCAGCTGCTGCCTGCTACACCTGTTGAGGTTTGTGGTATAAAAAAAAACATTGCTGCAACATTCTTAAAGTATTTTTGGAAAAATTTTCAAGCTCGTAAATAATTTCTCGGGGTTTTCTTAGGGCAAATGTTTATCTTCTTTTTCTGCTGGAAAAGCTGCATTAAACTTGACTACGAATAACCTTTTGGTCAAGTTCCGAAATATACAAATACACACACACAAATCGTTTATATTTTTAACTTATATTCAATTAATACTTATAAATAAATGAATATAAAAAAAAAACACACTCACTTTAAGGTGTCAGGCATACCTCTCTCTCTGCTATGCCCTATCACTTTCAATCAGAGATTGTAGAAGTGTCTATTGATTGCAGCATTCAATGCGAAAAAGAAGCAGATTAAACGCACACAAAGACAAACAAAATGGAGAAATATTATACAATATGTATCGGTTATATTGCTTAAATGCAAAATTATATTATTTTTAAACATCATGAAACAATTTCGAACTAAATTTATCCTCATAAATGCAAAAAATTGATTATAAGAAAATATTGTGTATAAACAAATAAACAATCGTTCATTTTGAATCAGTTCATATTACTTTTTATCACTGTAGGACAGCAATATTAAAATTTATGATCTCATTTTTTATTTAACATTCTCTTTAATATTCTGTTGTTTCTTTTATTTATAGCTGACGAACAGCATAAAATATACATTTAAGTAAACTTCTTAGCCTGTGGTTTATTTTATATTTATCATTTAAATACAACGTATTTGCATATAACTCATGATTGCTTTAAAAGGAAATATCGAATATATGCAAAACATTTTCTGCATTATAGGTTTTGCATATAACCGGTATATACTGTATATGATTTATGTACTTGAAGATGCTTCCTTCCTTCTTCTTACATATTTTCCTGCAAAAACAATACTTTGGCTTTCCAAATTTCTTCCTTTTCATGATCTACATAAAGAAGCTTAACATGTAAAAGAATGAAAACAGTTTCTATATTAAAATTGCCTAAAATAACAAAGTGCTTCTAATTTGTGATCCTCTACTGTTAATTGAGAGTTCTTTTAAGTTTCTTTTAAGCTCATTTCTATATTAAAAACTGTTTTCAACCCAAATGTAATCTTTTACAAAGCCCAAGTACAATTTGCGTTTAAGCAAGATTTCAGCTGATATATGTTAAAGTTAATAAGTTTCTGAATACCCTTAAGTTCAACTACTGGTTGTGGAATATACATTATATAATAAAATCTGCTATAAATCGGACCAATTTTTCATATATATATTAAGTTAATTTATAAATTAGAAAATTTCTATTAATAAAAATAAATATTATTATCTATATAAAACTGCAGTGTGTGCTAATTGTGAGAGTGTGTGTATAGTGTTATATAAATATAAATATATTTATATTTATTTGTTTATATATATGTGTAATATTAAGTCAAACATTGCCTGGCTGTAAGCTCTCTCTATCTCTCTCTGATTGTATGTTTATCTGTTGGCTTAAGTCAATTTCATGTGTTACTTTTGTTGCGTTTTGTTGACTTTTTCCACAACTTTTTACACAGATCTGATGCAATATATTTCTATATAATTATACATATTTATATAATATGAAGTGCAGTTAGTTATGAGCATTTTCCTTATGAACCATTTGCTAGTTGTTTTTAAGCGTAAAAGAAATTGGAAATAGAATTCAGCGAGCCAACGCTGCGTATGCGCAACTTTAAGAAAGTGTTTTTATTTTTCGTTAAGAGAGTTTTGTGGTGTATCAAACACATATCTGCATGAGTGTGTGCGTGTGTGTGTGTGTCTATGTGCTGTGTGCTTGGCATGCTTGAAATACTTTTTGATCTTATCGATGAGCGCAGCTAACAAAAATGACAACAAAAATAATAAATTTTTTTGCCTAATTGCCACACACGTTGCTAGCGTACACTCTACACACACACTTATATATTTGTATATATATATATATACATTCACGTGTTTTTTTTTGTCACACACAAATGCCAATTATAATGAGCGATTACATAAAAAGCTAAAAAACATTTCTTTTTCTTTAAGCCGCTTTATGCCCTGCGTACAATGAACAGCAGCAGCTATGGTTATAGCCAGGTCTTCTGCCACACCTGCCGCCCACTTTGCGACTACCTGCTTGTTACCACCCTCTTTAAGCCATAGACAATCTACTACCTGTCTCTACTTGCTGCTCCCTCCGCCTTTAACCCACCTCCCCTCGTGTGTCACAACTCTCGTTTGGTTTTTGTGCGCGTCGCGAATAACAAAATAATTTAACGCCATTGCAAATGGTATTTAAACAAAATATTAAAAACGAGACATGCACACACACACACACACACACATATACACAGTCAGACACACACACAGAGATACAGAAAATACACTCGCAATGTAAATAAGAAGCTAAAAAATATTATTGTTGGTTACGCAAACAGCTTTTTGGTAACATTTCATTTTCATTTGAGCCGCTTCATATTTCATCTATTGAAATTTGGCTAAAAGCTTACAAAAAAAAATTTAGCTAAATAGGAGGAAGAAGATGCAGAAGCGGAAGAGATGGAGGATAGAGTGAAAAGTTTGTTTACATTTATGTCTTTAGCTATGAAATAAACAAAATTTCATTTTGTTTGCATTCAAAACGATATAAAATGATCATAAATAAATCAATAAAATTTCTCAATCAATCAAAGAGTAACATATATAGTGTTAATATTATTATTAGTCTATATGTAAACTTTAAGAGCTTATTAAATTCATAAAGTTCTTTATCATTTTATAGGTTAACAGCTGCTGCTGTCCCTGACAAATTCAATTCAATTCGAATCGAGTCGAATCAAATCGAATCGCATTCAAATTGAATTTTAATTCGTTTGATTCGATGCCATTTTTGTATTGAATTGAAAAACACTTCCCAATGTCGTAGACCTATCCATATCTGAACAGTGGTATACGTGTGTATGTGTGTGAGCGTGTTTGTGTGTCTAGGTGTGTATTTATGTGCGTAACAACTAAAAAAAAAGCACTAAGGCCAACTTAAAGTCAGGTTAACAACATTTTGGCGTGGCCAACAAAATATCAAACAGAAAATTTTTACAGAAAATTATAAAATAAAATATTGTTAAAAGAAAAGAAATAAACGACTTATATATACCCTATAACTTTGGCTTATAAAGTTACCTATAATTGTGTGTTTACTATATTCCAAATATACCTTTTATTGCCATAGATCTTGCTATATTTATTGATTATGATTTGATTCATTTGTATTTACAAGTTTTTGAATTGTTGCTAGTCAAATCAATCAATTAAATCATTAAAAAAAATTGAAGTTATTTTTAAAGCTTTCGTCTTTGAATCAAATGTATGATACTTTAGATAACTTACAATTCATTTGAATCAAATGAAAGATAATTCAATTAAATGTGTTAAAATTGATCAAAAATGGTTGCAGTTTTATTGAAATGCTTAAGTTGAATCAAATGAATTATATATAGAAAAGGATTAACATGAAATAAATCAATTCATTAAATAAATAAAACATATTGTATATGGAATACAGTTTAACTGAATCAATCACTAAAAGTTGAGATTTAATTGAATCAAAAGATTAATGCGTTAAATGTGATATATATAAATGATTCAATTGGACTATAGCCAAAATAATTTGTAGGTCAAACGTAACATATTAAAGTATGTTCGATTGAATCTATGGAATAAGAGTAATTTAAACATATAGTGCTATTAAATCATAATTAAATATACGCAAAATAATCTAAAGTTAGTTAGAGTACAATATATTTTAAATGAATTTATCTAACTATAGCCTCAAATATAGTTCAATCAATTGAAATAAGTTCAAACTTGATTTTCTTTAGTTTCAATTGATTTGCATTAGCTTTAAATTTTCTCCAAGTATAATACAAGTTAAGGTCTACATAAGACTAGCTACTATGCACACTTAAATAGGGTATAGGTACGGAGCGATAAAGACAGAGTGTGTGAAAGAAAGAGAGGAAGAGAAAAACACTGAGAAATGCTTTGCATATTAAAAAGTCAAGAGTCAGACTTAAAAAAAGAAGAGGAAAATGTAAACAATGCAATATAAAAAGCTGAAATATGCATATGAATAAAGATCATTTATATATATATATATATATATGTATATATAGGGCTCTTTATTTTCTATATCTATCTCACTTCAACTTAACAGATACACCTGCAGCTGCAACATCTTTAAAAGTTGCATTTTCAATGCATTTCGTTAGCGCCCCATAAACAGATGCAAAACTTATTGAAACGGATGCACCTTATATAAATAGTTATGTATATATATAAATATATATATATATATATACGATAAATATAATATAATATAATATAATATAATATAATAAATAAACATTTGTGACATACAAAGAGTTAATAAACTTATTATTATTTTGTAGGTTTGTCAAAGAGATTTCCTCAGCTCAAACTGAGCAGTGAAAGTGACAACAGCTGAGAAAACAAAATGCAAAGAGATGACCAAGCCCAAAGCTTAACCGTCTCCCCCCCCCCTTCCTCTGTAGTGCTATCCCCTTTCCATTCGTATATATTTAAGCCAACAACTTAGCAATATTATTGTTAAAAATGCGAAGAGAAGTTGGTGATTAGCTCAGCAAATGGCTAAAAACAATGGGAAACATTTAAGCCACGTTAAGCTTTGTCGCTATCATTGACCGAAGACGGAAGAGAATGTTTTCTTTTTACTTTTTTGTTTTAAAGAAGTTTTAAGTTTTATACAAATATTATTAATAATAATAGGACTACTTAAGATTATCATAAATTAACAAAAATTAAAAAAAAAAAAAAAAATAAAATAAAATCTATGAAAATTTATTGCTTTTGTTTATGCATAACAACATCAATAAACGAAAGAGCCAAAGCGACAGCATAAAATTGCTATTAGAAATGTGAAAGTTGAACTTTTCCTTTTCTAACGAAATTGTATTGATTTGCTTTTATTTGTTTTTATCATCTGCTTTTACTCAATTCGTTTAACTTTATC
Source organism: Zygothrica quintamaculata (assembly GCA_037044455.1). Lineage (NCBI taxonomy): Eukaryota > Metazoa > Arthropoda > Insecta > Diptera > Drosophilidae > Zygothrica > Zygothrica quintamaculata. Next base: position 270,764 of record JBAMBS010001178.1, read on the forward strand.
TATTTTAAAGCTATTTACTACTAATGAACTTTGTATATTTAGAACTTAACATATCTCTGCTAATGTTAACACTTAACAGTGCGTTTAACAGTGTAACAAATATTGAAATTTTTTTTCTACTCTTCATTTGTTGTTTATCTGTGAAAGTTTTTTGGATAAATTTAAATTATCTCAAATGCCTATAATTAGATGAAAGAAAAAAAAACTTACTTTTGATTTAAGTTGATGATGTGACATTAACAGAGTTTAATAGTGTCAAAGAATGTGACATTTATGGAATGTAATATTAACAGAATGCGACAATAAGAATATTATCATATAATCATAATGTCATGTACATAGAATGTGACCTTAACAGTTAGTGATACAAACAGAATGTGACCTTAAAAGTGTGTGATATTAATTGAGTGTGAAATAAACAGAATGCAATACCAATAGAACAAGACATTAACAGAATGTGCTATAAGCCAGTTTGCTAATTTAACAGAATGTGATAAAACATATAAGCAGAATGTGATATTAAAAGAAGGTAATCTTAACAGAATGTAATGCTAAAAGAGCTGTTATTGATAGGTAAAATGTTCGATTCTCTGACCTTTTCTAGTTGATTCAAGGCAAAATCTGAAAAAGTTAATCCTTCTAGGATCATCTAAAGCGCAGAAAGTCTAGGGTTATCTATGAAAAAAGTGAAGGTTTGCCTTAAAGAAGCGTAGATATAACTTCCCTAGAATTATGTGTCGCGTTGAAAGCTTAATAATAATTCTATTTACCATGATTAAGAGATATACCCACCTCTTATGACTCTTACATAGACTCTTAACTAAAATCTCAACTGCTGCTTTAAGTAATCAAAAACTTATGAATGCTTGAGACTTGAATCCTTACAGCGTATCCCTAAAGTGCACAAAAATAAACACAAATATATTTATAGCTTCTATTATAACTCCATCTCTTTGTTTGTTTATGTAAATGTATACACCAAACATGTGACACCAAAACAACAACTCACTAGTAAATATATATTTATGAATAACAGAATTAAGAGACGCGTGGGTAAACGTTTAAGTATAAATGAAAATTCACTATACTTACTGAATAATTAAAACAAAATTGTTGAAAACATTTAAAAAAAATTAATTTAAATTCATAGATAATAAATTTGATGTTGCGTCACTGCGTCACACAATCACAAGGACCTTCGGACTGAATATGATTTGTTGTAAAAAATTCACTTTGGTTTTTTTGTTTTTGTTATGCCGGTTGCCAGGGTAACAACAAAGGCAAATGCAAATACTGTTAGCGGTTCGTTTAGAATTAAGACTGAACCACCAAAATGTGTTGTTATTGACCAACTGAAAGGTGGTCGAAGCCCTTGTCTAGAAGGTTATAAGCCAACCCTTAGAAGTGAATTATACAAAAAGAAAATAAGCGGAAATTTACCCTTAGCTATAAGTAAAGTCCAATGCCAAATATTGGGGCTGGTCAACGTGACGTATGCGTAACAAATAACATGCTAAACGAGCGTTAACAATAACTGAACAGTTTAGTTTGTTTTAGGTGTGTGTTTTAGTTTCTGTGTGTGTGTGTGTGTGTGTGTGTGTGTGTGAGGGGGAGGGTGTGTGTGCTCTGCTTGTCAAGGTGTAGCAGCTGGTAACAGGTGCTGGACAACTGTTAAAATGTTGAGACTTTTGGATCGATAGTTGCTATAAAATCCATTTGTAGTTTTTTTTTTTATTGTTACTATTTACATGCCCATCTGTCGGATTGTGTGTCTGTTTGTTGTTTGTCGCTTGCCCTTTATTATGACACTTTGTGCTTGATCTGGTATCACTCCTATCCCCGATATCTGCCTCTCTTGCTCCCTTTGTTCCATATCTTTAACGTCTATATATTGTACGTTGTCTGCCTTTACGCCTAGTCTAAAGCGAATCTCAATTTGCTTAAATTGATATAAGTATGTGGAAAAATAACATAAATAAATATATATAAAATAATTTTTATATATATACACTTCCTACAGTCATAACTAACTGAAAGCAAACTTATGATTTACGTACAAATTTCTTTGAGCAAAAAGTTTTGTCTACGATATCAACTAAACTTGGAGTTTATTTATTTATTTTTTTTATTTATTATGAAACGAGCTTATAAGTATGGATTCTATTTTTATAATTCGACAGTTTAGCGTATTTATTTAATCCTTGAAATACAATTATGTATATATAATTATAATTATATAGTATTTCTCTGATTAAACTATTTTAATTTTAGCTATAAAACTTTTGTTTATTCATGTTTTTAAGCTAGAAAAAAATACTTATTTCATACATTATTAGTCAAATATAACCCATATATAATGGTATATATACATATTTATAAATATATATATATCGATATATATATACATATATATGGACATCTCTATAATCTATATTCACTCTATCTATTACTTAAATTGTTGAACTTTTTGTGGGAAGAGAAAAAACTGTCAAAAGATATTTGCAAGCAAAATTCATTTTGGTGCTGACGACAGACCAAAGGTATTTGTTATATATATATATATACATATATATATATATATTAGAGGCTAGTATTAATATATATATATAAATATATATTTATATGATAGTATATGCATATTAGCTGCATTCCAAACGATGTGGCAACAACAAAAAAAGAACCGCAACAAAAGCCAGTCAGGTGGTTACTTTTGGGTGGGAAAGAGACCGCATAAGCCACAGAGGCGTATAATTAGCGTGCAGCTTTGGCAAACCAAAGTAAACGTTGCTGTTCTTAGCTGAATGTTAATGGGAAAGCAACACTAACATGAGTATAACATGAGCAGAAGAGGAAGAAAAAGAACAAGAAGTAAAAGAAAAAAAAAGAACATAGACACTTAACCGTAAGATGAGCTGTAGGCACATAACATTTGTAGAATTAGCCATAGCCTCCGACAGAGCAGAGGTCAGTTCTAAGGCCAACGGCATAACACAGGGTGACACAGAGAGCGAGGGAAACAGAGATAGAACACAAGAACAAATTGTCAAAGCTAAGCTGTTTACAGTTAAAGCACATTAAATAGTATATAACAAAAACAAAAAAAAGAAAAACAAACAAATAGAAAAAAGCACCAGCAAAAGCCTCATTTTATTTAATTACCATTAAGTCAAGCCACAGATGTGTGAACCGTAGTAGTAGTAGAAGAAGACTGCGACAAAGACGACGTCGACTTTGACGTTGATGAAGGAAGAGCTGAGGAAGATGTTGCCATATGTAGAAGAGACTGGAAGAGGCGCAGGCGCTCAAATTGGAAGAAGGCTTGGCCACATTTACAGCCTGTTCTTGGTGAAATTTTGTGTAGATGGTTAAAAAAAAAAGTTGTTGTTTTTGTGTTTGTAACTATTTTTATATGTGGGCTTTTGGCCAAGTGGTTTGGCTAGATTCTTGGCTAAAATTTTCTTGTGGGCGTTTCACTTTTGCCAGCCACTTTCGTTTCACTTTACACACAACACGCACAACATACAAAATATTGTGCCAAATTTTCTACTTTTTTTGAAATCTATATTTCGCTTTTTTTTTATCAATTTTGATTAATCGATTATTGCACATAATATTTACAACAATTTTTTTTTTATAACAAATCGATAAAAAAAAACATGTAAAATGCGCGTAACGGCAATAAAAACAAGAAAAAAAATATAAACTAAAGAAAACAAATTATTACAGATCCAAAACAAATTAGAGCCTGGGTACGAGAGCGCGCGCGCAGCTCTCAAAATAAAAACACGCGAGAGCAATCCACATAACGCCCGTCTTAGCGAACGGCTGCAAAGCAACTGAAAAGCTTAGCTGCTGCCGTTGTGTCGATTGGCCTGAGTTCGACGACGACGTCGTTAACGTGAGCGTCGCTGCCAGCGCAACAAAGCGCCTGCGTTTGTGTCTTTAGTTATTATTTCCTTTTTTTTTTTTTTTTTTTTTTGGTCTCTTGCGCCGTTTCGCATTCTTATGCATCGTCTGGCATTTTGTTCTGATTCTTATAATTTTCTTATGCTTTGGCGCTGACTGCATTTCTCCACAAGTATGCAACATTGACGACGCAGCTGCAGTTACCAGCTAGCAGCACCATCAGCTACACCACCGCCATGCTGACGGCGACGGCGACGCCGACGGCGACGTCGCAGCTGACAACGACCCACAAATGCAATTGAATGGCTGAAGCTGGCGCATTGGCGTACAAAAGATACTGCATGATACGTTTATTGCAATTTCTTTTTACTATAGTTTCTGTTGCTTTGTCTACTTCTACTTATTCTTCTATTGCAGTGCTTACTGCTATTTCTTGTACTGTACAGTTCAAGTCGATTAAACAGCGAGTGTTCTTTCTTTCTTTCTTTTCTCCTTGTTTGTGCTTGTGCTGCACATGCGCATTCGGTTCACTGGCAATTGTCTGTTATTTAAAAAGCGAGCGGCTCTTTAATTAGTCAAACAAAATTTTAATTAACTCGCTGGGCCCTCTAATTGATTTAATGGCAATCAGCAAAGCTCTTTTCCACACTTCATTTGTGCCTTGTCTATGTGATGTGATGTGATGCGCTAAGATGCTGCTGTTGCCCTCTGTTAATGTCTGTTTGTGGAATGTCTTAAAAAAAAAAACTAACGTAAATCTTATTAGAGACGCGTACGGAAACAAGTTTTTTTTTATTTTTATTTTTTTTGGACAAAACCAAAGCAAAACCTAAAACCAAAAAGTACACATAAAAACACACACACATACATATACAGACACATGCACACAAACGTGTAAAGCCGAAAACAAATAACAAATGAAACAAAACTCAATACCAGTTCAAGTCGCAAGTTCTTTCCCAAGTTCAACTAACAGCAGCAGCAGCAACAGCAGCAACAGCAGCGGCAGCAGCAGCGGCAATAACGCAAAGCAAATGGGCAAAGAGAGTAAAAGCGAACGAAAGAGCGAGAGAGCACGAAAACAAATGCAAAACGAAAAGCAAAAGCAAGCACAAAAACAAAAATAAAAGAGCCATACGCACTGTCAACATATCATAAAAAGGCAAAAACATTTTTAAATGCTTACCTATTCTTTTTGCTTTTACTGTTCGAAATGTTTTGTTTGTGTAATGTGAGGCGGATTGTGCAAGCGAGATAGGTAGAGGGTAAGTCTTCTGTTTAGGGTGACCAGCGCTGTTTGTTGACAGTCTGGCTGTTAACTTTGTTAAAGAAACAATGGCGGCAAAAATATTGTGATGCATTTAACAGAGTCTCAGCAACATAAGTGTGTCAACTACATTTACAGTCGCGTCGCAGCTCGCAGGATGCAAAGCTCGTTAATAGCAACAAAGAAATAGAAAAATAGAAACAAAAAATACCTTTGAAAGACAATGCCAATAAAAACAAAATAGAAAAAAACAAAATCACAGAGCTCGTAAAATTTCGCAAGACACGAAAAATAACAAAAACAAATACTGCGACGACCTGTAAACCTGGTTTTCATTTTCATTTTCATTTTCATTCAATTCAAAAAAGGCCGCAACAACAAACCAAACATGGGCCTTTCAGCACAACATCTCACAACTTACAACTCCCCATAGACTGTGACTGTGTGGTGGAGGGGCATTTAGGGTTTGTGGGTTATATGTTGAGGGTGTAGACTATACAGCATCAATTGTGATCGCCGCATGTGGCAAGCAACACACAGAGACACGCACAGACAGCTTATATAGCATTGCAGCTTGCGTTGCTACACGTCAAACGCCTATTGCCTACTGTTTGCTGGCACGCCTCGTCTGTAATTTGCATTTAGTGGACGAGCACTGTTGCTGCTAGTGGGCGCTCCACATTTGGTGGGCCAATCCACTGCCACGCCCCTTCGCAACAACAAACAATGCACATTAATCAACCACCTTAGCAGCAACAACGCGCAACAACAGCAGATCCACAGTTTGCTTTAATTAACGTTATCCATTTGACTGACGAAATCGTACGCCTCCCATACCCACCCCACCAGACGCCCACCTGTAACTCATCTCTCTACAGTTATATTTCTCTTCTCTTCCATTCTCTATTCTTCTACTCACTTGCTGCAAACTATCACTAAGCATATAAGGCGTATGACACTTTTGCTACACTTGAAAAAAATGCATTACAGTTGTTTAAATATTGCACACATTTTGTGGCATATCTATAGTATATACATAAATCCAGAGGAAAGGGTATTTGTGCTTCGACGTGTTGCGAATGGAAATGTAAATGTTAATGCTTTTTTTTTATTATTATTATTATTCTCTTCTTTTTTTTGGTCTATTTAATTTATTGTACAACTCATTTGGCAGTTGTCGTCGGTGCTGGAAATTAGGGCGCTACGAGGAGCACATGAGAATGCGAGAAATTTGGTATAGAAAAAGAAAGAAAGACAGAAAGAAAGAAAGAAAGAAAGAAATGCTCATAAATCTCGTTTTCTCACTTCTTTCTCTAGCTACTTGAGTTAAGCAACTTTCCAAATGTCGCACGCAATTTTCAAATTTTTAATTGAAATTAAATTTAATTATATATTTTTTTTATCAAAAGAAATAAAGCTATCTAGATGGTTTGATAAGTGTCTAGAAAGGTGGTAGGGGGAGGGGGGTTTACATGTAATCAATGCGTGTAAATTAAACGTGATTTATATGCAATTTTTACAGTGGAATCGATCATGTGCCACGTTCGTTCCCGTTGTGCGAATGATTCGTGATTAATCAGTTAATTGGTTAAACGGTTAAATCGATGAAACTTTGAGTACTTGTAATGGGAGAGAAGCAAGCAGTAAACACAAAGATACAAAATAGGAAAAGGTAAGAAAAACAGAGAGAAAGAAATAAATTGGTTTGGTATCATAAATTATACTAAGTCATACGATAGAAATTGGATACGACCACAAAATATTTATATAAAAACGCTGATTAAGCATATGATTAAACTCAGAATACACACAGTAAAATGATGATGTCAAGTATGAATTATATATATAATATATATGATATATATACATATATATATTGCTGGTAATATAGTTGGGTCTCTTATCAAAGTGCTTAAATATAAAAGACAGCTGTTTACCACTCGAATAACAGTTGCATTTATGAATCGATTTTTATAAAATTTTCAGATTATCTACAGTATATATTCTAACATATAGTTATATATATATATATATATATAGTTATACTAAACAAGTTATATATACTGAACAAATTAAAGAAAGACACACAAATCAAAAGATTTTGCAAAGAACTTTGCAGTTCGTTTGAACTATAGATAAGGTGAATTGATAAGAGTTAGAGTGAAATAAAGAGAAATGTTTTTAAAGAAGAGCATGGAGAAAATTAATATAGAATTTTTTATGCCGATATAGCTACGGTATAAGTATAATATATATAAATAAAAAATTAACTTTAACCTTTAACTTGCATAAGTTTATGTTTCATCTCTTTCATCTCTTTTATCTATTTCATTTTCTGTTCTTCTTTCATCAAATTACAGTTTCATAGCATCTTCTTGAAGTAGCTGTTTAAGGTTGACTTAAATCTAATATCTATATATGGTACAGGTCGAAGACTTTTCTAGTTGCCAACAAAAAAAAAAAGAAATACACAAGTTAAATGAACTTTCTGGGCCAAAATTGGTAGCTTCATTTGGCTGACTGGCAGCCCACACAGAGCTGACACAGTTTATACAACATTGAACTATATAGTATATATGGTATATATAATATATATTATATATTATATATACCATATATACTATATAGTTCAATGTTGTATAAACTGTGTCAGCTCTGTGTGGGCTGCCAGTCAGCCAAATGAAGCTACCAATTTTGGCCCAGAAAGTTCATTTAACTTGTGTATTTCTTTTTTTTTTTGTTGGCAACTAGAAAAGTCTTCGACCTGTACCATATATAGATATTAGATTTAAGTCAACCTTAAACAGCTACTTCAAGAAGATGCTATGAAACTGTAATTTGATGAAAGAAGAACAGAAAATGAAATAGATAAAAGAGATGAAAGAGATGAAACATAAACTTATGCAAGTTAAAGGTTAAAGTTAATTTTTTATTTATATATATTATACTTATACCGTAGCTATATCGGCATAAAAAATTCTATATTAATTTTCTCCATGCTCTTCTTTAAAAACATTTCTCTTTATTTCACTCTAACTCTTATCAATTCACCTTATCTATAGTTCAAACGAACTGCAAAGTTCTTTGCAAAATCTTTTGATTTGTGTGTCTTTCTTTAATTTGTTCAGTATATATAACTTGTTTAGTATAACTATATATATATATATATATATAACTATATGTTAGAATATATACTGTAGATAATCTGAAAATTTTATAAAAATCGATTCATAAATGCAACTGTTATTCGAGTGGTAAACAGCTGTCTTTTATATTTAAGCACTTTGATAAGAGACCCAACTATATTACCAGCAATATATATATGTATATATATCATATATATTATATATATAATTCATACTTGACATCATCATTTTACTGTGTGTATTCTGAGTTTAATCATATGCTTAATCAGCGTTTTTATATAAATATTTTGTGGTCGTATCCAATTTCTATCGTATGACTTAGTATAATTTATGATACCAAACCAATTTATTTCTTTCTCTCTGTTTTTCTTACCTTTTCCTATTTTGTATCTTTGTGTTTACTGCTTGCTTCTCTCCCATTACAAGTACTCAAAGTTTCATCGATTTAACCGTTTAACCAATTAACTGATTAATCACGAATCATTCGCACAACGGGAACGAACGTGGCACATGATCGATTCCACTGTAAAAATTGCATATAAATCACGTTTAATTTACACGCATTGATTACATGTAAACCCCCCTCCCCCTACCACCTTTCTAGACACTTATCAAACCATCTAGATAGCTTTATTTCTTTTGATAAAAAAAATATATAATTAAATTTAATTTCAATTAAAAATTTGAAAATTGCGTGCGACATTTGGAAAGTTGCTTAACTCAAGTAGCTAGAGAAAGAAGTGAGAAAACGAGATTTATGAGCATTTCTTTCTTTCTTTCTTTCTTTCTGTCTTTCTTTCTTTTTCTATACCAAATTTCTCGCATTCTCATGTGCTCCTCGTAGCGCCCTAATTTCCAGCACCGACGACAACTGCCAAATGAGTTGTACAATAAATTAAATAGACCAAAAAAAAGAAGAGAATAATAATAATAATAAAAAAAAAGCATTAACATTTACATTTCCATTCGCAACACGTCGAAGCACAAATACCCTTTCCT
>JBAMBS010001179.1:0-35593 GCA_037044455.1 Zygothrica quintamaculata
GCCGGAACAGGTGGCACTACAACAGCTACAGCTGCACCTGGATCCGATAATTCGCCATTTATTGACTGGGATTCACAAACTGCTGCACGCAGCAGTAGTAGCAATAGCCAAGCAAATTCAACCGAGGGAGAATCAAGTGATGCCAGCGCTGGAAACTCAGGCGCCAAGCCAAGCTTCTTTTTTGGAGCCGCATCATTTATATTACGCAGTCGAAAGGAGGTCGCCGCGCTCATAAATTCAGAATGCTGCCGTGGGGGTCCAACTCCCGATTTGGATTCAATTATGGATACATTATTTAATCCGGGCACGCCCATTGATAATCCAGATAACATTGAGTGGATACGCTGGCTAATTGCTGGCGGACGCACACCCAAGGAATTTGTTAAAATTGGTAAGTGAAATAAATAAATATAATAATATAATAATATATAACAAAAAGTGAGAAATAACAGAGAAAGTAGAAGAGTGGGATAGTAAATAATAACAATATTTCAATGTTAAAATGCTTATCGATAAATTACCAACGATTCTATTTATCGTTAGCGCCATGGTTGATGGCTAAGCAGCTGATCGTACAAGTCGTTGCCCCTGAAATTGCCTATATACAAATGTGTATATATATATGTGTGTGTGTGTGTGTATGTGTATGCATGTATTGTGTGTGTGTGTGTGTGTGTGTTACAGTGAATTGGTTTATACGGCAAATACCTGTGAGCTGTTTAATAGCTGTTGCGCTGAGGTTTGTTTTTTTTTTATTAGTGTGAAATGGTTGTAGGGCACGGTATGGCACGCAAGTAAGCGCGGTGCAAGCAGCGTGACAGTGCAACGCCATGGCAACAAGCAACAACATAAACTAATCAAACGCACACAAACACAAACATGTGTATCTGTGTATTTATGCATATACAGGGATATAAGTTAAGTTAAGCCCATTTAGCACAAATTTAATCTGGCTATATTATCCATTTATAATGTTGCGTTTTTTTTCTATTTTTTGTACCAGGCAAAGTGCGTCGCGAACATTGCCAACCCCATTGGCATCTATGTTCGACGTCCCACTTGTCACTCAAATACATGCACATACACACACACATACACATATATACACGCATTGAGCTAGCTGTTGCACCTTGTGCTTGTCAGCTGTTATTCACTTTGCCTTGCGTAATGCTTCCGCAGCATCCATCCAAAACCACACAAACACCCACAAACATTTACAGCTGCGTATGCCTGTTTGTATGTATGTGTATATGGGTGTGTATGTGTGTGTGTGTTGTTCCTTTTAGTGCAACTGACTGACAACCCTTGTTGATAGCATAGCAAGCAAAGTTAGAAAAAAGAGAGAGTGCGAGGGAGAGAGAGAGAGAGAGAGAAGAAGAAGCAGCAGCGAAAGAGTGTAAGAGAGCAGAAGCATATTGTTCATTTAATAAATATTTTATACGTTGTTGCTATTGTTGTGGCTCTCTTTCTATAATTTATTAAGAACTACACATACGCAAGCAATACCCACACACACACACACACACACACACACACACATATGTACACATCGATTGTCACACGTATATGTAAAGAAAAAAAAAGAAAAGAAAATCATTTGAAACAATTGGAAAATTGCAAATGAAAATGCTATGTGCGAGTGCCATGGAAACATACACACACACGCACACAAATCAGACTCGCATGTCAGCACACAAATACACATATACAGAGAGACAGGTACACCTATACACAACATTGGCCGGTACACTGGGAAAAGTTTATTGACCGTCATTGTTGTTGATTTGACAATTGTTGACACGCCATATTTTTTTTCCTTTTTCTTTTCTTTTCTTTACTTTTTATTTTATATTCTTTTTGTTATACTTCTGCACATTGTAACGAGCAAAACAAAATCAAAAAACAAAAAAAACTATTATAAATGCAATATAAAAACTTTAAAATGCATTAGAAACAAAACATAATTTTGTACCACTGTGTAAAATGAGTGTAGTATGCGTTCGTTCATTCGTTAGTTCGTTCGTTCGTTAGCTCGTTCGTTCGTTTGTTTGTTCGTACGCTCTTGTTCTACTTTTTTTTCGGGGCCTTGCAATTGCTTGTTGACCGTTATTGTTGTTGCTGTTAACATACACCTAAATATATACATTTATATATGTATTATATGTTCATTGCACATCATTTAAAAAACAGAAGAAAATAAATACAAAAAAAAGAAGAAAAAAAATGAAAAGAAATTTCAAATGGCAATTTAATCGAATTTTGCCAAAGTCGCCACACAGCTCTGTTGAGGTTGAGGCAGTTTGCGTCAAGTGGGACGACACTAGCAAGTGGGTGTATATGTATATGTGTTTGTATGTGTACTAGATGATGGACTTTATAGGTAGTGGAAGGGGGAAAGTCAGAGTAGTTTGTATTGGATTATATTTGTCTTGTTTTTGATGGAGGGGGGGGGGGTGTTATACGCACATTTGCATGCCATGCTGAACTGATCGCCATTGTCAAGACAAATTTTTTTTTCTTCTATTTTTGTTTCATTTTTGCAATTTATCAAACAATTCTACATTTTTATTGGGGTTTTTTTTTTTTTTAGCTGCTTACGTTTAATTTCCTTCCGCCTTTAGGGTTGACCTTTTTTTTGTTTTGCTGAGGAATAAAAAAACAACAAAATAAAGAGAGAAAAGAGAAAAACAAAATACAAAATAAAAGTCAACGACAAGTCACGCAACGAGGCAACATTAAATATGCTATCAGTCAATAGATGCATCATAGTTATTTTTGGATTTTAATCAAATCAATAATAAACTTTATATATGCATAGTATAAATACATAGTAACTAGTATATATATACATATATATATATATATTTAGTATATATAGTGTACCACATCAAAAGCAGCTTGATGTTTTGTTTCTTTTCTTTTAGGATTTTGATTTTTCATTTCTAAACGTTACCAGATCAGCTGATCACGTCCAAAATTGTCAACATTCATACAATGAACACCTTAATAGTTTATACACATATGCACATACACACACACAGACACTCACGTACACACACAGATAACTGTTAGTGCCTGTATAAAGCTGTACCAATTGAAAATGACTAAGAATATGATTAAATAAATTGCAAAAATGCCACAACTTTAACCGACAGAACAATAAAATGTTCAAGCTAAAATGAGATATACAGATAAATATATATATATATGTATATATATATATATATATATATCTAGCTATACATTTATATATATATTGTATATATAAAAACATCTAAGATACATCCAACAATTGGTATGTAAGTTCTTGGACTCTTCACCTTCACCTCAGCTATATAAATGAATACCATAACTTTAATATTTGGCTGATTTTTAATATTTAAATATATATATATACAGTATACAGTATACAGTGCACACTCAATAAATGCAACTTCTCTAAAGAATTGTTTTATTTAAAAAAGAAAACAGAAATATATATTTTAAATTGTCTTTTGTTCAATTGAACCGCAAGAAATTATAAATTTTTAACTAAAACCCAATAAACTTTTAACTTTCATCAACCAAAAAGTTGCTTTTAGTGAATAAATATTGCATTTAACGCAATTGTATGTTGCATTTAACGATAGAGTACTGTATAATCATATTTTTATAGTCTTCATATTCATTAAAGAAAAATATCTTAATTCATTTGGCGTAGAAAGCAGCGTTTCAGCTATGCGTTTAGTTTTTATAGTTATATATAATAACTTTGATAGATATATGGAAGATATATATATATATATATATATATATATATATATATATATGTGTGTGTGTGTGTTTACTACATTTGTATTTGTAACAGGTAAAGGTACCTTGGTGCAAGGTACACTTTAAAGTCGAAGCCATTTGTAATCGATTTCAAACTATTTCAACTTTTTAATTCTCTTATTCTCTCTCTTTCTCTCTTTTTCTTACTTTATTTTATTATTATCTTTGCAATAGAAATGCCAATCGAATCTGCCAGATAGCTAATTGTGTACGATAACGCGATAGAAAGCTCTGTGAATAGATTTCCATGTTCTTATTTTCATTACATTTTATAAGTACTAAACAATACCGGTTGAGGGGAAAATGCTGCAAGTTGCATTATGCATTTACAAAATGGCAAATTGTATTTGCATTTTATTTAATTTATTGGAAATATTTGTATAATAAAATACGATCAAATAATGATTATTATTATTAATGATAATGCTAATATTTAACTACAGCTGGAACTCGATAAAACGATAAAATTTTTAACAATCAAAAGCAACGCATATAGAATATATTTCAAGTATTCTAATTGTAAATTTTTGACGTACTGAATGTAAATATATGATGCAAGATTCAAACACTATACGTGCAAGAATCCTTTTTCTTCTATATATAATTTATATGCATATAAGTGAGATTATGGTGTCAGAAGGAAGCACTTTCAATCCTATAAAGTATACTTATATATTCTTAAATAGCAATAACTGAGCTCATATAGATATGCTCCTTTGTCTATCTGCTTGCTTTTCTGCCTATCCATTTGCCTACTTTTCTGCCTATCCATTTGCCTACTTTTCTGCCTATCCATTTGTCTGTCTATCCATTTGTCTGTGTATCTATTTGTCTGTCTATCCATTTGTCTGTGTATCTATTTGTCTGTCTATCCATTTGTCTGTCCATCTATTTGTCTGACCTATTTTCTGCTATCTGTGTCTGCCTATCTATTTCTCTGCCTATCTATTTCTCTGCCTATCTATTTGTCTGCCTATCCATTTATCTGTTTATTCGATTTGCCCCGACCTCAGAGATTCTTCAAGTTAGATTCCTGCATACAATACTGAAAACAAGTTTAGCTTTAATCGCAAACTTTTCTTCTTAAACACTCGAATCAATAGTGTTCGTTTTAAATGAAGTTTACTGTACTTAAGTGCATTGTTTATTAATACTTCAAATTTCATTAAGATGGAAAAACAGTAAACACAGAATTTGTTTAATAATCAATTTACCAATTTCAAAATATATTGAGAAGGGGTTGACAACAGCACAGAAAAGCTCAAAGTGAATGTGTATGTGTATGTGTATGTATATATATGTGTGTGTATGCATATGTACATGTGTCTGTGTATATGTGAAGTTGAGAAATATTCTCTTATAGTCGATTGCATGCCGAAGTGGCGTGCTATAAATGCTCTTTCCCCTTTTTTTTTGTGTACTTTTTTTTATAATGTTTGAGATTTATCCTAAAGTTATGATTATCTTGCGGTTAAGATAAACTTATTGTGAGCCATAATAATTAAATAACTTTTATATATTATTTGTTTTTCTTAACAGTGCGCAGCTATGATAATCATGCAAAATGCGGCTTAGTCTGGGTGCCACATGTGGTGGCATATAGATGTCGGACATGCGGCATCTCTCCATGCATGTCAATATGCCGGGACTGTTTCAAGAAGGGGAATCATACGAATCATGATTTTAATATGTTCTTATCACAGGCAGGCGGTGCCTGTGATTGTGGTGATACATCGGTAATGAAGGCTGAAGGATTCTGTAGTGATCATGGCATTAATAATCGTGTTAATCGTGATCCAGTACCGATTAATCTATTGGCTGTCGCTGAGGCAATAATGCCGAAATTATTATTTCGTTTATTGCAACATTTTCGTGAATATAGTGATGCATCATTGCAAGCACATGCGGTTACATCATATTCATGCGAAGCATTTGCCAATATGCTAATCGATCTGAATAATATGGGCGAGATAATGCGTAAAGTGATGACACGTACATTAATTAATGCCGATGTATATTCATATTTTATGGAAATACCCTGCCAGGATACACGCAATGGCAGATTTTTGAAGGCAAATCGTGAAAAATATGAAGATGCAGTTAATCGATTTCCCAATCCAGAGCCACCCGATGAATATCGCGATTTGCCAGCATTGGGTAAAAAGTTAGTGCATACCACACTATTGGAGGAATTCATATTTTGGACATTTAAATTTGAATTTCCACAGACATTGGTCTGTTTTCTACTCAATATGTTACCCGATCAGGACTATAAGGTATATATATATCTATCGATATTAGTTATCGTTATGAATAAGATTTTAAATTTTATATATATATATATATATATATTTATAGGAGCACCTGACACGCACATTCGTCATGCATTATAGTCGCATTCCATCTGTGCTAGAAATGTCCAGAGATCCCGATACGCTTAGCAATCGTGTTGTCCATATGAGTGTACAGCTCTTCTCCAATGAAGGTTTAGCCTTAAAGATGGTCAATGAACTTTCCCTGCTTCATGTGATGATTATCAGTTTAAAACTAATGATGTCCAAAATACTCATACAAAATACGCTTCATGGTAAGTTATATGCTATATATATATGTTCAGAGTAAATCTGTTCTTTTCTCATACTTTTTTTTCTTTCGGTTTTTTTAGATCCCACAAAGAATTTTCATTTCGTTATCGATTGTACGCGTCAAGTGATGAAGGATCATTGTTATTGGCCACTTGTTTCGGATTTTAATAATGTCCTTTCCCATGAGTCCGTGGCGTTAGTGTTTCTACGTGATGACAATCTTATTGATATGTGGTTTCAATTCCTTCAAATGCTCCAGGGCATGAATGTTAATATACGTGAGACAGCATCACATGTTGAATTTGAGCCCAATAGTTATTATGCTGCATTCTCATGTGAATTGGAGGCTAGCGCTTATCCCATGTGGTCCATTATATCACATCTACAGGATGGTACACATGCCCATCTTACCAAGAAGATTATAAGCTATTGTGTATCCACATTGCATGAATGGCTTGATTCCATTTACTTCAGGGAGCCAAAATTATCACTGGTACATTAATCCTTAATCTTAACCTTGCCCTGATTTACTTACTAATAAATTGTTTCTGCTTTTCTGTCCTAAACAGGAAGAAATGATGCAGGCTTCATTTCATTTCCCGCTGCATCGTTACCTTGCCGCATTTGTTTGCCAAGCGGTTACCAAAATGGGCATTAGCCTAAACGAAGTGTTACCCTCGCGTCCAGATATACTGCCGCTTCTAATGATACATCCGCTGCGTGTCCAGGTGAGTTCGAAATCCATCTAATTCAACTTTGTTCAAAATTTTGATCAATGTGCCTAGACTCGATAACAATTTTCGATTAGTTCTGGTGTTGCGTTTTAAGTTTCTGTGACAGAGAAAGCTTGTAACTTATACAATCGATAACATTTGCTAGACAACGTCAGATTCACTAATAATGTAAAAGCAAACAACAAATTCGTACAATTTCAATATGATATCGATTATCGATAACATGTTTCAATTATTTAGTTAGTCTAGTCTATAAAAAATTATCAATTCTTGCTTTGCGTATTAGGAACTATAAATTATAACAGAAAAAAAATTGATTTTAATGTATCGATAATATATATCGATAACATAAATGTGTTTGAATACAACGGCAAAAATTCAAATATATGTTAGAACTTATAGTAAAATAAAACAGATTAGAAAATTTAATCGATAATTTTGTTTAGCTTAAGATTTTACGGAATATATCGAAATAATAAAAACTTTTCTAAATTGTGAAACTCTAAAGAAGAAGAGTATAAACTGTTAGCTATTCAAATGGGTTTGCCTACGATAACCTTGAGATCAATAGCCATGAGAATCATTTTATTGTTTGTATATATATATATATATATATATATATATATATATATATATATATATTTAAATATATATTTAAATTAAAAATGAGGCGAACAGCTCAATAAGTGATTGGCACGTGGCTTATCGATCCATTTAGAAAAGAAAACAAATACGAAAAAATTGTTCTACTTTATTATAATAATTTTTTGTATTATTATAATTACTTTTATTGTTATAATTATTTTTATTATATGTAGCTATTTAACGTGTATCTATAACTAGAGGTTGAATTTCAGATAGTTTTTTCTTCTTTTAATTATTATTATTTTATGTTTTGTTCTTCACAAAAGTTTCATATTTTTACATAGATAAGAATATATATATATATATATACATATATATATATATATATATAGAAAGAGAGACCTACATAGAAGGAAAATCTATTATCTGTTACAATTAACATTATGTGTTAATGCTCAGGTTATTTGTTGTTGTTTTTTTTTTACTTCTGCTTTTTTGCATTGTTTGTCGTAGCATACAAATGCTTTAGGATAGAGTTTTTGGCACTATAACGTGTGAAGTGAAGTCATAGGTTATGATTTTGGGTGCAACAAAGCCGCCATAACCTTGTCGTGCCTTATAGTAGATACCAACACCGGCTAGCGGCACTGGTGGATTAGTAATCACATCCTGTATATCAATGAAAGGTACTGTACTCTGAGCCGCATCCTTATCTAAGCCCGTATTAACAAAGTCAATATATTGATTATGTTTTGACATTGGTAATGATGTGACTATTGAACGTGTCGATACATCCACGCTATAAAGATTTAGTTTTTGCCTATAGAAACAAGAGGGAGAGTTGAAAATTTTAATGTATATAATATTTAGTATATAGAATTAATGATAACGTACCTGCGATTACCACTGACATCGGTATTATCATTAGATTGCCAAACGCTATTAATTTCCGGTTCAATGAGTTCACCATTCTTAAAATCGAATTCACTTAGGCGCGCTTCCAGATTCAAATGTGCACCCAAGACACGAAAACGTACACCAGTTACAACG
The DNA here is from genome assembly GCA_037044455.1 of Zygothrica quintamaculata. NCBI lineage: Eukaryota > Metazoa > Arthropoda > Insecta > Diptera > Drosophilidae > Zygothrica > Zygothrica quintamaculata. The sequence continues at coordinate 8,768 of JBAMBS010001179.1, forward strand.
AAGCTATTGTCATCGGTTTTCATAATATCATCCAAATCAATGGAACGACTCTCATAGCTCAATGTATGATAGTCAACACCTTTGGCTACATTTCTATCATAGATTCTATATTCATCAACTGGCTTCCAGTCTAGTGTTGATTCATTAATAGCACCACGTGGTAAAAGCTGTGCTTCCTGTATCTGTAAATGGAATACACGATTCTTTTTCACAAAACGTAGACCAGTAACAACTCTGCAAGAATATATATAATGTTAGTTCATTCATTTATATATATATAAATACGTACTTGTTTTGCTTGATATCCGAAACAGATTCACGTAGATTAAAGAATCGATCAGATTTTAAACCTTGCTCATCACAGATGCAAAAACAGTAGCTACAATGCCAGAACAAATAACGCCACCAGCTATCCACTTTTGTTGTACCACGAACGCATCCACCCTTCTGGCCAAATACACGTCCATTCTCATATTCAACATATTCATAGCGACGTGTACTATTCTGTGACGATGGACACACCCACATATCTGAGTCGACAAATTCACAATTATATAGGCGACCCGAACACTTAGGCTGACGGGCACAGTAAAGTTCCTTGAAGCAAGTTTCAACACGTGTAGATTGATAATATGAGCAGGTTTCACGGCATGTTTCATCATTATTTAAATCCACCTCATTTACAACATAGCCCTGTAGTAGGCGTGTCACCTCATCGTATGTAACTTTTGATTCATATTTTTTTGGATCACAACGCCAGACAATACGATCGGAACGACGCATCACTTCTTTAAGTAACTTCAATGCACGTTCTGTACGTTTCTCATATTCGCGTCGCATCAATTCAGCTTCTTGTGTAAAATTACCTCTGCCATAAACACGCAACATCATCCAAGAGAATTCCATCATCGTATATCCTTTAAGTTCAGTTAATGCAATATCTGTATATAATGAATGTACAAATTGTTGTGCTGATTGCTTAGTATGGCACATTTGATCACTCGATTCCTAGAATTATAAAGACATATGTGTATATTAATTAACGATAAATAAATCGTATTATAACAAGAAATATAACTTTATATATAAATATTATTCGTTCTCAATCTCTCTCTCTCTCTCTTTCCTTCATTATCGATTAATAAGATAGCTTCAATTTCACTTATGATCTGCCATAAGTTCTAACTACTTAAGCTCTAATTCTATCAAAGTTCTCTTTGTTGTTGTCTCGCCCTCTCTTTGCATTATTTTCATTCTTTAGAAATATGCGAGAGAATTTAAGCAATAATTGTTTCCGCTCTTCAATGTTGTGTGGAAGGGGGAAGAGGGGGGTGGTTGGGCTTAAGATAAGCAACCTCCGGTACACATTCAATATGTCAATACATATAAATATAAATATATATATATATATATATATATATATATGTTGTATACATATCATATTACCAAATGAAAACATTTAAAAATTAAAAAATAATAAAAGGAAAATAAAATTCTTGCTAAAATCAGAAAATATGTCAACTGACCATCATAGCTCTGTAGTATAACGTTTGCTTCACCATTATGGATTCAATTTCCTGAAATATTTGTGACATGGAAAATGTTTTATCATTGCGCAACACCGTTTCAGTTAGATCCAGTACGGCTCGTTCTTCCAGATTGTAGCTGGTATTTGATTTCATTAAATTGTTCTAATAAAAAAAAAATGTTTTTTTTTAAATATTTATAAACACATGTGACACTTCTTGGTAGGGTTTTTCCATTTTTCATTTGTACCTTATAAAAATCAAATATGCCACTTAATTCCAAAAGTTGCTTTTCCAATAGTGACCATTCAAAATGATGCAAAATTTTATACAGTTCACCACTAAATTGTTGAGACATCTTTGGTTTATTGATAAAAGCACGATGCGAATCATAAACCTTGCGTAATTGTGTTTCTTTATTATTTTGACTATTCGATGTTTTTCCCAGATATTGCCATAAAGCTTTCTCTAAGCTTAGATATTCGGCTCGCAATGCATCCACCTCCAATACTGCTGTACTTTGCATATACGAAGCCTGCGCAAAAGCAGCGGTAGCGGTAGCAAGCAGCAGCAAAATTATCGCTGACAGTGCAACGCTGCGCGCCATGTTTATGTTTTGCGCAGTAATAAGATAATTGACAAAAAACAAAAAAAAACGGGGATTTCTCCGATAGTTGGTTTCTTGTTTGGATTACTTGTTTCTTTTGTAAAACATACAATTGTTTTTTTTTTTTTTTCTAATTAAACTTTAATTATATTATCAGTGCGCCGCCTCGTGCTTTAGTGTTACTTAAACGAAATAGCATAAAATTATTCAGAACAGTAAGCGTTGCCAGCTTTTATTTTAAACAAAGACTACGCTCTTCACTTTTTCATACTTTTGTTGTCTGTTTTTTTTTATAGTTTTTTTTTTTTTGCACACTCGCTCGCCCACTCGTGTGGTGAGCTATGCAATTTTATTTAACTTCAATCTAGTTTTGTTTTACATATACTGTTAAATATATATATATTTTGTTCCATAAACTTTGCACAAATTCCTTTTTTTGCGATTTATTTTAATTTTCAGTTTTACGATATTTTATCTGTATGTCGTTTCTTTCTGCTGTTGTATTGCTACTGTGTGCTGTTTTCAGCCGCACCGATGGCTTTTGTAGAAATTTGTTTGTGTGTGTGTGTTTTGACTCGCACACCATATATAATTCAGAATTTTATTTTTTACTCCCGCTCAGTTTGCTACGCTCCCTTGAGCCGCTTTTGAGTGTTTATTGTTTTTGTTCTTGTCGTTTGGTTCTATGTTTGCTTTCGTTAGGTGTCGTTGCGTTCGTTGAAAATCGTTTACTGTGGAGCTCTTTAACTTGTTGTGTACTTAGCCGCTGAGCAGCTTTAACACACTACAAATCTGTCTCTGATTTTGTTGCTTTTCAACACGCAAACACTTGCCTTTTTAGTTTTATTTATATTTGAGTGCAAGTATGAGTGAGCATGCAATAAGTTTGAGCATGAATGATATCTTTCCATGTTTGGTGAAAACAAAGGCGCAGCTTTATGCATGATCAACAAAGGTGCACATTGTTATAAGTCATTTCTTATTATTTCTACAATCGATAACCGATAACTTTTGGTATTTTTTATTAATGTTGACATAATCGTTTTTCTAAACTGTGTAGCACAAACAGCTGTCGATGCAAGACAACCTACCTGTGCAGTACTCTTACTCTCTTGTTTCTTATCTCTTACTCTCCCTGTGTCTCTTCTTATTCGCTAAGCAAGAAAACTTGCACTTGTCATTTGCTACCACCGTGGCGCTCACTGCAATTAAAAAATATATAAAGAGCAAATGTTATGGGAAACGCAGCTGCATTGCGCTCTCTTTTGCTTTTCTTATACATTATTGTTTGTTTGCTTGTTGGAGGTTTGCGCATAATGTTTACAAAAGACAAGACCTTTGACCTCAGTACGTATGTTAATACGTATAAAATGTATACATTTCCATATTATAAATTTGTGTACAAGCATGCATATGTACGAAAGAGAGCAAATTGTTATTTTTGCAAATTTGAACATATTACTACTGACCGTTTTCATTGATTAAATAAATGTTTTATTTTTGCGACTCATAAAATAAGCGCTACATTTATATTCGCGTGCGTATTTGTGTTTACTTTTATGTCTGAATGTATGTAGGATAAGTGTGTGTTTGTATGTGTGCCTTTGTGTGTAAGTTTGGCTCATCTTTTAGTTTGCTTTGTGTCTGTTCCATTACATTAGCATTCCCCCTCCCATCTGATTTTCGTTTAATGTGTCGATGAGTAATATCGAAGCGACGCCGACGCAGTTAACTCTTTGACTTTCTTTTGGGGTTGCCAAATTGGCGAAAAATAAACACAAAGGGGAAAAGTAAAGACAAGGCGACACGATTAACGACTAGAGACCGGAAAGTTGAGATCAATTTAGACCACTTCTGGGAACGATTTCACAAAAACAACAACAACAGAAACAAAAAGCTAACTAACTAAACAAATATGATGATTCATTCATTTATGTAGGAAGTTAGTCGAACGATTGGAACGACCAACAATTTATATGCACAACATTTTGATTGGAATTTGCATTCCAGTAAGTGTGTATATCATTTAAGTTACCTCATAGTTTATTGCCAGTTGACTTAGCAAATTGCCTGATGACGAGTTAAGATTCTTTTCATCGTTTCCGTTGTTACCCAATAGCATTAAATGCAAGCGATCCATTAGATGATGCACCGAATGGGCATTCGGAGCGACTGTCCATTCGGCAAATGTAACAAGTGTGCTCATTTCTAATTTATCCTTATAAATCTCATAGCTTTGCATTTGTTGATACCTTGATGAGATGCGATTCATTGTATCTGTTATTTCGTTCATTTTGGCCGTTAACGGTATATTGTTACTAAGAAAATTGTTGACCGATTCAATGGCCATTGCCACGTATTGAGAATGCTGCAAGAAAACAATTTTATTCATTATATTCTGAATATTTATTTTCTATTTTGTTAATAGATGTCACTCTCTCTCTCTCTTACCTTTTCTTCAGTCTGATCAATTTGTCTGCTAACCTCCTTCAGTCGCTGTAACACTTTACGTTGTTTCTCACGCATAAGTGGAAGTTCTATATTTGCCGCTAACGGCGAAGATTGTACTATATCCCATGCCTTAAGCACACCTGAAGCTACCTCTTTTACAATATGTATTATATCCAAAACATCATCCACAAGCGCTGTCGCTGGTGTAGATTGATTTAATGTTAACAGTAATACCAACACCAAAGGAACTGGCACCAAACACCATTTCTTTAACTGCAACTGCTGCATATTTTTAAAGCGAGTGTGTGTGAGTGTGCTGGTATCGGGGTTATTTTATTATATTCTATTTTTTTGACTAAAAAGTTGCAAGAAACATGAGCCTCTATGCAGAAACAAGACAAAACCAAACCAAACCAAACTAACACATGCACAACAACAGTAACGACTTAAAATCACACCAACGACGGTGCTCCCAAAGAGCTGCTCACACACACGCGCAACTGTGCCAGTTGAAAACCAAAACGCGAATGGCATCAGTGGGAGAGTTCACTGCTCAGTCAGAGTCAGTGTCTCTGTTGGAGGGCTGTTCTCTGCTCTACGCTGTTTGTAGTTGTCTTTTTTTTTTTTTTTTGTTTTCTTCTTTGTTACTTAAATTCGTTAAAGACATTTTGTCTTTTTCTTTGTTTGTTGTTATTTTACAGCTGGTCTTGATTAAGAGCATAGGTCATAGCATATGTGCGAGTGAGTAAACAATAAGTTACAGATTGATGCTAGCCATGCTAACAGATGCATTGATATTTTAACAGTGTTGCCACACTGTCTGTAAAATTTTTTGAAAATTCAATTCACGCGCTCAATTTATCGATGAATATACACATACAATTTCAAATATTTTATTTTATTCTTTTTTTTTTATTTATTTTCAGAGTTTCTTTTATGAAATTCTAGCAGGAAAATGGGTTCGCAATGGACTGCAAATAAAAGGTCAAGCCATGACCTATATACAGGCAAATTTTTGTAATTCCATGGCCGATATGGATCTGTTCTTTTTACAAATCTGTGCAACAAATCTATCGCAATATTTCTTTTTGCAAAATACCATTGAGTTATTCGATGTGGGTCAATGGTTAGAAACTGCACCACTTAAACAACCACAAAAACCAGAGCAATCATCCATGTTAGAGGGTTTTCTTACATTCCTTGCCACCCTGGTAACCAGTCGTACTAATTTAGGAAATGATGAAGCAACTCAATGCATTATTGAAATAAGCGCATTGCTAGCAACTGAGAACAAAACGCATTCACAGCTGCTTGAACTGATGCCCGAACGTTCAGGGAATGTACAAACCAAGAATTTTGAGACGTTCCTCAAAAAGTTATCCGTCTATAAAGCACCATCCAGTGGCTCTGAAAATTTAGAACAGGGTCTATTTACGCCAATTGATGAAGTATGGGAGGAATATTATGATCCATTGCATGTGCTACTGCGCGCTGTTCATCGAAGAGACTTTCAATCCTCGCTTGATCGTTTCACCAACTATGTAAAATCTAAAAACAAAATGCCAGCAAGTGGTAATCTGTGGCCACCATTTCGATTACCATTACCGGTTGGCAGTTCCTTTACGGATCCTTGCCGTATTTTAAATTCACGTCTATTTCATTCAACTCTTTTGTCCATATTCTTTCGGGCTGTGCATACGCGAGATGTATCGGAGCATCTATTGGCGTTGGCTGTATTCTTACTTGAAATTGCCGTGGAGACAAGTAGCGATATTAATGCTGCGGCCGCTGCTGCCTCATCATCAACGACATCTGTTTCACCCGCAGCAATGGTGGAATGTGAACCACAGCATTCATCTGGCTATTATTATAGTAGTGGCAGACGTGAACCGCCAAAACTATTCCATTGTTATCCAACAGATAATCTTAGCTGTAATTTGCGTCATGTGGTTACCAAAGTGTCGCTTAAGTCACGTGATCCTCAAGTGACAACATCCAGCTATCGTTCAAATCCCTTTTACTCGGATCTTGACTTTGATGTTGATCCGGAACCGAGGCGCATGATTGGTGATAGTTATGGACTGGATGATTTGGATGAAACATCTGGTGCCATGAGCGTTGCACGCACACAACAGCAACGCAATAATGCTATATCCCGTATGAGAATGGAGGTAGCTTTAGTTCCAGATTTATCTGTGGTACCCGAAACTGGTGTTGTGCTATTACAGCCGGATAGCAATGATAACGGTGATGATGCAGCCATGGATATGAGTCCAACAGCAACAGATTTCCATCATTTCCCATTGCAACAGATAACGCTGCCCGAAAGTGGCATGGAGGTAGCCATAAGACGTGATCTTCTACTCGCCGAGACAACAACAAACGAAGAACGAGATCGTGAACCTCGCACCGGTTCCGCCAACAATACAACCAATGAAATGTTTTCTCCCACCACGCCCACAGGCAGTGGCATGTTGTTACCCTTTCAAAGGGTACGTCTACCGGTGGCAGTGCCCAGCAGTAATATGGACATTGTACCATCGAATGCCCTTGGCGGCACCGTTGGTGGTGTAGGAGTTGGCGGCCGCATTGCTTATGATTCGGGTGGTGCACGTAAACGTACTGTCGATATTGCCATTGGTGGTGCCGAAAATAAGGATGAGTTGCATATGGATGAGAGTATACTATCGTTGCTCCTAAAGCTTCATTCACAGCTAAGCGGTAATTTGGATAGTTTCTCGCTAAGCGATGGTGGTGATGAATGCTCCACTTCAGCAGCTGCTGCCGCTGCCGCTGCCATGGAGGTGGACTGCAATGAGGCAAGCACCTCATCAAATACAGTGCTGGCAGAGCGTTGCCACAGTAGTCACAGTCACAACTATAATTATAATTATAAAAATATTCATGTATCCAATTCACGTATTGGTGATGGACCCTTTTTCATAGGGAATCTCTTGCGTAAAATAGCCACAAGGGATGAACAGTGTGCACAAAGTATTGATGATATACGTGCACGTTTATGGCCCAATCAGCGTGAGAAACAGGCCGAGGCACGTGCACGTGAGAATAAGGAGAAGGAGGAGCGTCGCAAGAAGGCAAGGGAACGTCAACAGAAAATGATGCAGGATTTTGCCAATAAACAGAAACAATTTATGCAATCCGCTGCGGCGGCAGCTAATAATATGGATTATGGTCTAGAGGATGATGACGAGGAGGTTATGTATGAGGAGCAGCCACGTGAAAAGGAATATGATTGCATTATATGCAATTGCACAACGCCCAGCACTGAATCGAATCCCATTGGTCTTGTTGTACTGGTCGAATCTAGTGGCATCGTTGGTCATCGAAGACGTGTCGCCGAACGTTTACCCCTGCCACTAAATGATAATGACAGGGAGCGTTTAAATTATGCCACACGTTTGGCTACAGAATTTTCAAAACGCACACAGCTTCTAAGTCTGAAATTTGGCGATGAATCCTGGTATCTATCCAATAATATGGCATACGATAATGGCGTTCATGTGCAATCCTGTGGCCATCATGTGCATCTTAGCTGCCTTGAGGCATACCTCAAAACGCTTTATACCACACAACGTCAACCTGTACAGGATCGTGGTGAATTCTATTGTCCTGTCTGTCGTCAGCTATCAAATTCGGTTCTGCCACTTAGTCCCCAATTGGACAGACCCACACATTTGGTACGCAGTGGTAATCAACCCTTCGAGCAGCTCGTCGCCGAACTCACTGATCTGATCAAAGAGAACGAAACGATGCCGGTTAGTTAAGATTTCTAATAATCTTTATATATATATATATATATATATATATATATATAGATATAGATATATTAATTTATGTATTTCTATTATAGCAACCGACAAAGCTGACAGAGGCCATGGGACATGCAATGGAAGTGATGACAAATATAGCACAGCGAAAGGTTAAATGTGTCTCAATAACATTTCGGAAACTGTTCATATTTGTAACATCCATAGCTCGTACGAATCTTGAGGCAGAGATTATACAGCGTGGCGGTTCGCTTTGTTCCTCAAATGCGACACGATATAAGCCAAAACGTGATTGCATTGTGCCACTTCTTCATGTGCTATCGGTGCATGTGCGTGTGTTGGTTGAATGGCCATTATGGAGTAGCTGGGCATCTCTGGCTGGCATGCCAGTCAATGATACAGAGCCATTACCGGCACATTGCCGCGAGTTAATACCTAGTCTGCTGGCGGATCCTATAGCATTGTTGCTAAAATTTATATTGCTGGCGCCATTGCATCTAGATCAGGGTATGAAAATCATTCATCAACATTCCATTAGATTCTAATCTTGTATAATAATATTAAATCCTTTATATCCATTATACTTTTAGATTACTTTACCTGCATGGTTAAGGTTATGTATAACCTGCTCTATTATCAGATCGTTGTACAATTGTGCATTACATTAACTGATCTCGAGTGTGAGCATATTGTGAATCGTTATAGCAGCGCTACAGAAGCAACCTCATCATCATCCGCAACAGCATCATCAACAACAACAACTTCTGGCTCTAGCTCCAACAGTGCTAATAATGCTAGCAGTAGCAGCAGCAGCAACAGCAGCAGCAACAATCGTCGCACTAGCTCAACACGTTTTGGTACACAACAAAATTGCGCGCAACTGGGCCGAGCTATGGCCTTGGTGCTGAATGAAACGAATCGTTTAGCACATCTGCGTCGAGATGGTATACCAAGTACTAGTGCTAGTGCGAGCAGTAGTCATAGCAGCAGCAGCAATAGCAGCACAACAGCAGCAGCAGACTTGGCAGCATCAGCAGCAGCCGCTGGGGCAACAACAATTGGTGGTGGAAGTACAGCAACAACAGCAGAAGTAAATCTCAAGTCAATGGAGCTACAATTGCAATCGTTGTGTCTACCATTTTTAAGGATTGCTGCATTATTGCGACAGCATTTGTATAGGCATGATATGCCAGAGATATCAGCTCCAGGTTTAGAATTTGTGCGTCTTGTTTATTATTTGGAATTGGTTACTGATTCAATGGACTGGGATTGCTTTAATGCATCAAAGGGTCTATGCTTTATACCGGGCACAGATCAAACATTACCACAATTCTGGTGTAAACAGATAATGGATGTACGACCACCAACGGAAACTCTGTGCGAGTTAATACTCATGAATCAGCATTCATTATGGCAGCAGCCACGTCTTCTTGAGCTCCCGCGAGAATATGAACGTTTATTTACGGTAATTATATAACCTATATATATACTTATATATATCTTGAATAATCAATTATATTCTATATATATATAGTATTATCATGAAAGGCCATGTCTCAATTGCTATAAGGTGCCCAAGGAGAGCTCCATTTGTCTGCTTTGTGGCACAATTGTTTGCCTCAAGCAAAATTGTTGCGCCGAAAAGGAATGCTGTGAGGCAGTGAGAGTAAGTATATCCTCTCTTAGAGGATTACAATTCCTTTTTTTTTTAGGATATTATTATTAAAAGTTAATGTTAATTACTTTTAGCATACGTTATCATGTGGCGGCGGCATTGGCATCTTCCTAGTGGTTACTTCAACGTATATAATAGTTATAAGAGGACGACGCGCATGTTTATGGGGCTCATTATATCTTGATGATTTCGATGAGGAGGATCGTGATCTTAAGTATGTATTTATATTGCTATAAACATTTGTTCTCTTAGTTAAACTTTGTTAATTATTTTTTTTTTTATTTATTTAATTTCCTTTGTAGACGTGGCAAGCCACTGTATTTGAGTCAGGATCGATTTAATCTTTTGGAATCTCAATGGCTGTCACATAAATTTGCTCACACAAAGCATACATGGGTATTCCATCGTGATCTCTTGTGAAACATGGAAGATTTGTTGCGCAGCATACAGGAGCTGGTTGGCCAGATTTAAATCTGAGTAATGATGGTGATGATAATGATGAAAATGGTGATGATGATGATGAATATCAGGATGAATATGATGATGATTATGATGATGTTTATGATGATGTTTATGATAATGATAATGATAATGATATTGATGATGATGAGTGAATGAATGAATAATTGTATCGATAACGACGATGGAAGCGAAACTAAAACCGAAGCGCACTGAGAAATTATGAATTGTGTCAAGCAAATATGCGCCTGGTCAATTCTATACGACTTTACACCTTACAGTTACCCCTCAACCTGTCTGTCTATCTATCTCTCTCTCTCTCTCGCTCGCTCGCTCACTCGCTAACAAAGCTAAACTTAAAAACACTAGGGAATTAACACTATTTAATTCTTTCATTACTATTCTTTAATCGTTTTTCCTTGTTTTGTCTCTAGTCTCTTTCTATGTATTCGTCTTTCTGTCTTTGTTGCTGCTTTTTCTGCCTCTATCTCTCTCTCTCTCTCTCTCTCTCTCTAACACACACACACTCTTTGTCATTCCCTTTCTCTCACAATTTCAAACCCGCCATTCAATGTGGGGTTTCAAACAAATTTCATGTCGCCAAGCAATGGACTATGGATATTAAATAATATATATACGTATAAGCACATTATTATATATGATATATAGATATATATGTGTGTATATAAGCATATATATATATATATATATATATATATATATATATATATATATATACATATATATATATATAATAAAATAAATATATGTATTTATACACAGATATATGTACAAAAGGTTAAAAAAAAAACACCCAATGTAATTGTTATTGATATTAAGAATCCTGTTTGTCGTATGCGTACATATATATATATATATATACATATGTATATATATGTATATATATAACCTATAACTGAGATATGTATATCTATGTATATGTATATATGTATTTTATGCAACTATTTAAAAACAATTAAAAAAAAAACAAAACAAAATTAATTTGAAAAATTTCTTTTTTCAATAGAATACGGCGGGTTTTTGTTCTGCTCTCTCTCTCTCTCTCTCGCCTTCTCATATTTCTTCCTTGCTCGTTTCGCTCTCAATAATTTTCTTACACTAAATAGTTGTTGTCCATGAATCTGGCGAACTATGCTTACTATGCTATAGATATCCTGTATATGTATATAGATATCCTTATATATATGTATGTATAAATGGATATATATGTATGTAATTTACACTTAAGTCTTGATATTTGGTTAGGTTTTAGTTAAGCACACAATACACACACTACACACACACACACACACACAACTGCAAGAACAACCTTTGGCCTCATGAGTTTGTGCATGTAAAAAACGAAAAACGAAACAAAAGTAAAAAAAAAACAAACTAAATTCATATAGTTAAAAATATATTATTATTAATAATTAAATATATATATATATATATATATATATATATATATATATATATATAATATACTTATGCATATATATAAATAATATGTATTTAAAAATCTACCAATATTAAATATAATCAAATAACAAAAACAAAATCTGTTGATGAAAACTAGAAGAATAATGAATGAAAGAAAGGAAAAGCGTATTGTGACTTTACATAGAAATATATATATATATATATATATATATATATATATATATATATATATATAATATTCTTTACATATGTAAAAAAAAAAGACACAGCCAGCAGAAGACGTTAGTAAACAGTGGAGCAAAAGGAGCGCTTTATGACATAAAAATAACTTTAATGTGAAATTGTAAAATTAGTTTTAAAAATAGATAAAAAAAAGAATAATGTATTGCAAGTTTATTTTGTTTTAATATTTAACTATTTTTTTTTTAAACTAAATTCTAATATTTTTCTTGTGCTAGTAAAAAAAAAAAAATATACAAAAAATTCTCTTGAAATTACAGCAAAAAGAAAAAGTGTAACAAATTTTAGGGGGAATTGGCTAGAAGAGCTCATTGTTTTTTAATGTCTGAATTCTCAATAATAGTCTTTAAGTATATTATTTTTATATATTACATAACATATATATATATATATATATATATGTATATAACTGTCAATTCGTATTAAAACTGTAGCAATGTTATTTGTATTATCGTATCTTATTTAGGACCTTTCCGTTTCATACATATTTATGATCTGTGAACTTGGTCTGATTTTTATGTTGTTCATCGTGAATTTTGTGCATTTCAGCTAATTCTTATGCTATTTATTTCCTAAAGCGCATTGTAATTTGTACATAGTAAATAAATATTTAAATTTCAATTATACAAATCTAAATATATATATAAATATATATATATATATATATATGTCTCTATTAAGACAAAAAAAAAAATGGGGGAAAAGTCGTAAGATATTTGAAAAAATCTGATGTTAGCAGGAACTGAAGAAACTGGATATAAATACACACAAATAACATAAACTAACTATACATACATAATATATACATATACGTATATCTGTTGACTTCGATTTATATGTATATCGATATCTGTACTAAACATATATATGCAGCATGCGTAATCCCATTAATAAATGTTTGAAAAAAAATTCTTGGCGTATTTTGTACTGCGGCAGACAACAAAGATATATATGTATATATCTAAGGATGTGTATATTTTATATATATATATTTGTACATTATATATATATATATATATTTTATATATATATGTATAACTCCACATAGTAACTACTATTTCTTTCTTTCTCTAAAGTTTTCTATGCCGACTATTCCAGTTTTAGAATTAGATTTGCCGTTGGGGATATATGGCAGGATATCGCGTAAATGAAAAACAGTATTAACCACAGGTTTTGCCTTAAATAATTTTGAAAAAAACTAAAAGTATAAAACTTAGGATACTTTCTGTTCTACACTTATATAGAAACTGAAGTGAATTTCTATTCAAGTTCAAATTTCATCAACTTCGATGTATTGCTTTAAGGCCTACTATTTGTTAGATGTTATAATTTGTATAGGATTATATGCTCCCTTGTAAATGTTAAAATGAAAAATATAGCTTTTACTTTTACGTCAAATCTGTAAAGCAAAGAGAAAAAGAAAAATCTGTTTTACTGGCAGTTTAGAATAAATTTTAGATGCTCACACTTTCAATACAATACAAAATTTTTGTGTGGAAAATATTTTGGAATATATTTCTAAATAAAAAAAATAAATTTAAATATATTATAAAAGAACGCTTTATATATATACATTTATAATAAAGTTGCTGAGATGGATAACACAATCAATGGAACTACCAATGATAAAGTGCAGGATTCTAAGCAGTGCTTAATTGGACAAAAATCAAATCCTTCAGAGCAAAATCATCTAAATAAATGCACTAAACAAATAACTTCCAGAGATGTATCAAGTAGGAACAATTCTGATGCCCAAATGAGCACAACGCAAGCGGATGGCTCAGTGGAAGCAACAGGAACAAAGGGTCCTAATTCACGAAAGCAGCTAAAAAATAAAAAAATATCCCGACCAGTACCAAAAGTGGAGCCATTGGATCTGGTTGTTGTCGGACATCGGCTTAACATGCAACCTATGCATGTAGCAACACCGCCGTCAAGAGTTCCAACAACAAATTATTGTGGCAAGAGACGTACACAGAATTCATTGCGTAGAGAAAACAAAGATGCTACAACAGCCCAATACATTCACGACTTACCGCTGAATAATAACCATTATCATATCGTTGAGGATGGTGAATATGTTTACATCTATGAAACATACCCAATGCAAAGTACATCGAAACAAGCTGATGAAAACCAATTGGAGAATACTACGCCGTTGGAAACTGCAGAGAAGGTGGTCGATGAACGTTTTCTTGCAGAAATAATTGATGAGCTATTAAGTTACTAACTCATCGCTTCATTCACAAACAAAAGCAAAAGTTTCGTATGGTATAAGTTAATAATAATTTATAGTAAGATTAAATTTCCACATTTCTGGCGGATAAATTTTGGTTTTGTGTATTATTTTTAACGTATATATCTCATATATAGGGTTTCGGGCAGTGTATCCTTAGACAAATATTAATAAAGGATATAGATTCTGTAAAGTAGATGTTACATTGGATTTGCTTTTTATCCACTCAGTGCATACTGGCTTATCTTGTATGCGAGAGCGGCTACTGACTGTTAATATTCCCAAATTATTATCAGTTTTAGCTTAGCAACTAAAAGTATGCTACAATTTATATTTACAGATATTGAAGTTTTTTGGCAGTGCGGCTATTGCTGCCAGCTGCTAATTTTGTTCGCCTGTTACTTTGCAGCTGCGGAGATTGGCCAATTTTAAGTTGGTAATTTTGATTTACACTGAAAGAAAAAACTTAGTAATTTATTTTATACTTTTAATTAGCTCAACATTCAGCACTTTTTATTAAAATTAATATATTATTAAATATTAATTTAATAATAAAAGAACCGAGTGTGCTATTAAACAGAGAAAATCAATAACAAAATGTAAAAATTCTGCAAAATTTGATTTTATTGATTTTTTTAAATTTTACTTAAACTATTTACAATTATTAATAATTATATTTTTTTTATAAACAAATATTTAAATATCTTATATTAATTTAACTATGCATATTAATTAATTAATATGTTTTTCTGCATAAAATTTAATTACCTTTTAATTTTGCAGTAAAAATCAATCATCAATCAAAATTAAATTACTTTTATTATAATTTATATATATATAAATATATATTGTTTGGTAATGACATACCGGTTTTTGCATGTGAAGTCACATGGAATCGTATCTGGCAGCGCTGCATATCGTTGGATAGGTTATGGCAGCACCTTTATATGTATAGTTTGTATAGTTTGTTTACATCAGTTTCTGCGCTTAATAATTACAATCGATCGAAATGGAGTTCACAAACGCTGAAATTCGCTCAATTTTGAAATTTTATTTCGCACAAGAAAAAACTGCTGCGGAATCTCGCAGACAGATTATTTCTGTCTTAGGAGACAACAAACTATCGGTTCAAACTGCAGAACAGTGGTTCAGGCGATTCCGAAGTGGTAATTTTGTCACCGAAACACCCAAGCCCGTTGGACGACCAGTGACCGTTGATACGGATAAAATCATGGAAATAGTGGATCGAGATCGTCATGTGACTATTAGAAGCATCGCAGAGGAGCTCCAACTAAGCACGGAAACCGTACATAGGCATTTGAAGTCGAAAAAGTTGTTCAATGTATGAGTTATCTCAAAAGAACCTTTTGGACCGTGTCTCAATTTGCGAATATCTAATGCACCGTAATAAACTCGACTCATTTCTGGATCGGTTGGTCACCGGCGATGAAAAATGGATCACATATCACAACACCAAGCGTAAAACGGTGGCAAAGCTAGGATTGACGACTCGGAAGGTTTTGCTGAGTGTATGGTGGGATATCAGAGGAATTATCCATTATGAAGTGCTGCCTTATGGCCAAACCATCAATTCTCTTTTTGCCAATAGAGACAAAGACTTCTTCAGAAGTGGCATATACAAATTACCATCAAAATGGCAGCAAATAATCGAAGACAACGGTACATATAGCACTTAAATCGGACAATGGTAACTATGTTAAAATAATCGTCAAAAATCAGAAGAAAAAAAAATCGGTATGTCATTACCAAACAACCTAATATTTATAGTATTTATTTTTATATACTTTTAATTATTTTTTCAAGTTTTCCTTATTATAATGAAAACTCTTCGTTGTTAGCATCTTTATGAAAATAATCAAACTGAACTCTACAATAAATTTAAAATTATAGTTTAATTAATATTTGATTATATTTAAAGTATATTTTTATTTACAAATATAACAACATATTGTTCATTATTTTATGTAGATAGCTTTATGTTTTGATCCTAGCTCCAGTGTACTACTTTAGATTTGCTGCAGCTCCTCGAACATGTCTGTTGTGTTTCCATGTTGAGAAGTGTTCACTTAACCACATTTGGATTATTTTCCTTCTTTGGCTGTCATCCAAGCTATGCAAAGTGGTCACAACCAAAATGGTTTCCATATAACAAAGGATTTTATATATATATATATATATATATATATATATATATATAAGGATATAGATGTAAATAACATTATAATTAAAGATAATTGAACAATTTTTTTGTTTTTTTTTTTGTTTGTTTCTGTTGTACTTCCAAATACTTTACATTTATTTATATTATCGCTCATGTTAAAAAAAAAGTTCGATCATAAAAACAAATAATTTTTTCTATTTTTTTTTTTTTTTTTTGTTGAAAGCTAAAGCTAAAATAATGTCCCTATGTGTGTGTAGGTGTATCTATGTGTATGTGTATTGGCAATTTCTTAGTAAATATGGAGGATAATGGCATTTTTATACACACTCATGATGATGTATGTATTTATCTATTATATGTATGTACCCGTAGTATATATATTGTCTTATATACATATATATATATATATTATATTTATAATTCCCCTTCATTCAATATTGTTGTTTAGTGGCTGGTAAAAGAAAGACAACCTAAGGATACACTAAGGATCTACATTCCCTTAAGCTAAGTGTCCTATGCCAACAGAGAAAAACATAGAAAAGAGAATCTCCTGCAATATTATCCTAAATATTATAACTAAATTTTTCATTATATATATATATATATATATATATATATATATGCTAAATTTTGTTGTGCCTTTATATTTTGATGGGTCTAGTTTTGGTGGATTAGCTTAAGCTAAACCTAATTAGAATTTACAATTATTTCTAACAGATAACAAATTCATTTGTCATTACGTTATAATTTCGAATTATTTCTGTTTTTGTTGTTTTTTTTTGTTGTTGGCTTGCTTTGGGCGGGTGACAATCGTTTTAAGGACCTTTTGCATAATTACTATATATATTTTTTTTCTGCCTTAACATTCCTCCTACCCTTCCCTATACCATTCGAACACACCCTGTCGTTTTTCAAACCTTTTTCGGTGCATAGTTTTTGTTATTGTTTTTTTTTTTGTTGATGGTTTTGTTTTGTTTTGTGTTTTTTTTTTGTTTCTTTTTTTTTTTTTTTTTTAGTAATTTTGCAACTATAAACTAATAAACTAATTTGCCTCCTTTCGATCTATAGCTAGTTTTTGGTATCATTATTTGAACTGCCTTTTTTATCCTTATCAACATTATTAACATTAGATGATTTTCCAGCAGAGTCGGGTTTCCAATTTGCTGCTGTTTGTGTTGTGGCTTCAATTTTAACATTTGACGATGAGCTATCAACATCATCATTATCATTATCATTATCATTATCATTATCATTTTGTTGCCCTGTTTTCGTTATTGTTTTCTCTTCATTCTCTTCTTTTGAAATTACTTCATCATTAGAAAGATTTGTGGGTGTGGGCGTAGGCGTGGGCGTTGATTTTTTAATTGTGCGGCTGGACATAAGATTCCGTTTTGTTTTTGTTGGAGGAGATGATTGTGTTGATTTATCAACTTTACGATCAAGCTCCAAATCGAGCTCCACATCGGAGTCCATTTCAGTCTCTGAGAAGGATAATGAATTGCCAGCACGTGGCACTTGTATACGACGATGATCCTGCACAATTATTAAGAATTATTATTATAAAGTTTTGATTTTAAATTAACTAAAATAAATTTATGATATTAAAGTTACCGTATTTAATGTTGTTGGCTCCGATATATAACCATCAAAGTCCTCATCCTCGCTAAATAAATCCGTTGTTTGTACATTCGTCTCTGGCAGCTTACACACAATCTGCGCCAGATCAATGAACGTATATTCGTTCAATGAAGCATGATTGCTACGCTTTGGCGGCTCCTTGCTAAACCATTGATTAAAACGTCCCAGTCGACCCGCCTTGGCCATGTTATCAAAGTAATTCTTACCAAATACATAACCAACGTCACGTATTTCATCAAAGCTACCAAATGCGAGTGTCTTATATTTATCAATTGGTGGTCTAATATACTCGCAGTAATCAGAGTTTTTAACTTCCTGTAAAGATTTCAGATTTATCAGAATTTAGTGATCGATAGAAAACTATTGAATAATATGTTTTACCTCCAGTTGTCGCACGCAGGATACATAGGCAAGACGGGATTGTATATCCGGTAAATCTGGTACTTTAACGGGTGATGTAAATGGATTCCATTTCTTATAGAGTAACCACCAGCCGCTTAGATCATCGCCATAGTTTGTCAGATCTGTATCATCTTGGGAGCCCACATCAATCGCAATTATATGAGCTGCGCCCAGATTGTGCATCACATCGGCTATGTTGTATTTGTTGTAGTGTGTTGGTTGGTTGGTTGATTGGTTGGTTGATTGATTGTGGGTCAAAATGGACAGGTTGATTGTAGGTACGTTATGTTTATATACATAAGTATATTAAGACGAATTTTATATATATATATATATATATATATATAGATATATATTCAATGTGTACAAAAGTTCGTGGCTTATTCGCAATATAATCGAATATTCAATTTTGATTTTATTTAAATTTATATTCAAATTTTTAAAAGCCAGTTAAAATATTATCAAAAAAATAAGAAAAAAAAAAAGAAACAGAAAAGAAACGCCACGAACTTTTTTCCCACACTCAATATTGTATATATACATATTTTAATATAGAATCTTTAGTATCCACTGAAGCTTGGAGTGTTGGATTTTTGTTTTTTTAACTGTTAACTGTAACTGTTAATATTAGGCTCGCTTTCTTATATTTGCGACGATAATTCAATCAAATTTGGGAACTTTTTTATTGTGCACTTAAATTGCCAAAACAATTGCAGCGCCGCCATTTTATGGCGAGTTGGGATTAATAATAGGAAATAACTGTATATAAAGCTTTTGATTTTGGTTTTGTTTTGAAATATAAATAAAATTTTGTCTGAAACATATGAAAACGAGCCTAAAGTTTACCTGGCACATTGTTCGTATAGCATCCATCGAGCAGCAGATGCCCATCACGGTAATCACAGAAGGGTGGAAAGACGCCGGCTATTGACATGCTGGCGCGGCAGTAGCGCCATAAATGGCCTGACCACATGAATGTGATAAGGGGACAAAACGCACAATTTGTATATATATATAAATATATATATATATATATACATATATATGTGTGTGTGTGTGTGAGTATACATCATACATATACATATGTTGTGTATGTGTATATGTGTGTGGGTGTGTGTGAGAAAAAGAAATAAAAGAATACACAGTTATATTGCCATTGTTGTGTGTGTGTGTGTGTTTGTGCATTTACTTGTAGTTATTGGTTTTTTTTTTTTTTTTT
This sequence comes from Zygothrica quintamaculata, assembly GCA_037044455.1. Taxonomy (NCBI): domain Eukaryota; kingdom Metazoa; phylum Arthropoda; class Insecta; order Diptera; family Drosophilidae; genus Zygothrica; species Zygothrica quintamaculata. The sequence goes on from JBAMBS010001179.1 coordinate 28,634, forward strand.
CTTGTGGTTATATATATATTTTTTTAATTTGTTTCCTTTTTGTGTGTTTATTTATTGTGATATAGAGCTATAATGCGTTTGTTTGTTTAGTTTAAATTGAAGTTAAAATAAATAAGCAAATTACGTACAAAATACTAAAACTTATTCACAACTAAAAACATTAACAAAATTTGTCTGCTAACAATAATATATATATATAAATATATATATATATATATATATATATATATATACATATATTGTTAAATATATATATATATATAGATATACATATGAACATATATACATACTTTAAAAATATATATATTTATATAAATGTACTATATAAAAGAATTTATAAAACATAATTAAATTGCACAAATGTATGAAACAAATAATTAAAAAATTAACTATTAAAGAAGAGCAAAGAAAATTAAAAAAAGATTTGTTTTTGTGTCTCTGTTGTGTGTGTATTAATATTGTATGTCGCAGCCCTAAGTGAAAGATCCAAAATGGCTGAATTGCCAATTTTCTATAGTCTATTTTCCTGGTATATATATGTACATGTAATTGGCAATGCATGCATATAAGCATGCTCACACGTATCTGTTTGTGTTTATTTTTGTCTTTTCGTATGCGTCTGCGTGTGTGTGTGTGAGTGTGTATATTATTTCTTATACAAACAAAATAAAAATGTCAGCCTTGAGATTCGATCCATTGCCAATGGCCCATTTTATCGATAGACAAACTCAAATTGGCAATGCTGCCAAATTTTTTGAAGAGTAGCAGCAACAATAACAACATTATGCAATGATTACGAAGTAGGGAAGAGTGTATTTATATATGTATGTGTGTGTGTGTGTGATGCGGAACGAATGTGAGAGGAAATGGAAAGGTTCTATGCATCAGTCGGCAAATTTTACAAAAACAAATTTAATAGTTACAGCTTCAGCATACATTTACATACGTATGTATGTATATAGGAAATAATCCAACACTCGCGCTCTCTGTGCCACCAAAAACCTCTAAATTGAAAATTGATATTGAAAGAAATTATTATCGAATGTTCAATAAGACTAATACGTAAAATCGTATTTTTTTTTTTTTTTTTTTTTTTTTTTGTATTTAGAATCTAATTTCTATTTACCTGGCAAATTATTTACATAGCCGCCATCCAGCAGAAGATGTCCATCTTGTGGATCGCATAGTGGTGGCATATAACCGCTGAGTGACATTGAGGAGCGCACATAGCGCCACAGAGATCCTGCGACAGTTTATTTTGGCAAGTGAGCGAGCATGTTTTTTTTGTTTATGGTTGTATATGTATATGTATGTGTATGTGTGTGTGTGTGTGTGTGTGTGTGTGTGTGTGTGCGTATATGTATATATGTATATATATGTATATGTATTGTGTTTTTTGTTTTGTTATGTTTTTTGTTTTAGTATGTGAAGAGAGAAATATAGAGAAGAGATAGAGAAATAGAGTAAGAGAGAATAGATAGACAAAGAGAGAGAGAGAGAGAGATAGAGAGAGGAATAAAGAGAAACAGCTTTGAGCTTTAAACGGTGTAGCGAATGAAAGAAAATTTGTTAACCAATGGAGATTTATCATTAATCGAAAATCTTTTGCATCAGCAGCGCTAGCACCAACATTAGCGAGCGCGGCAGCAATAGCAGCAACAGCAACAGCAGGTTAGTAATTTCTAGTTAAGAAGAGACAAGTACACGCACGCACGCACAACCTGTATATTATACGGACAAACATGTATGCATATATGTTTGTATATATAGAAGAAACGAGCACGGCATAAATATATAAAAACAAATTCCAACAAACACAATGATGACTTCATTTTGAATATACCTTAAACCCATTTAAAAAAAAATAAACCTTATATTTTGACCTTGTTTTTTTTTTTTTTCTTTTAGTATAAACGTCTAAACACAATATTCAGTTGATAATCACAGTATACAACAACAAACGAACAACAAATGACAATTACAATAACAACAACATCAATAGAAACAACAGCAAGAACAATAACAACAACGTGGATAATACATGATAATGATTATTTAGAAGTATTAAGAGCCTTTACATAATGATGATTCTGGCTGTAGTTGCTTAGGTAGACGCTAGGCGGCGCCATTTTTAATAAATAAATATTGCTCTCTTAATAAGTGCGTGGGTGTCTCTCTTTTGTAAGTGTGTTTTTTTTCCTTTTTGGAGTTAAACATATGTGCGTGTTTGTGTGTGTATGTGTGTTTATTAGTTTATATGTGTGCTTGTGTCTACATATATATATTTTATAAACGTATTAGAAACGTTAAGCGGAAAATAATTATTTAAAACTATATATAATATATATAAAAAGCGGTTTTAAAGTGTTGACACACAAACAATAAAATAACAGAAAAGAAAAAAAAAAAACGTTAAAAACTTTAAGAAAATAAGACAAAGATAGAACAAGAGATTTAAAGAAATATAAATTGAATAAAAAATATACAAAAATAAATTAAGCAAGTATTAAGCGAGCGAGCACAGCAAATGAGTAACAAATGAGACAGATAGATAAATAGATGAAGCAGCAGCAGCAGCAGCAGCAGCAACAACAACAACAGAAGCAACTTCCTAGCTATTAACACTCACCGTTTGTATGTATGCGATGACAGCTAGCTGTTATATCGGTGGTTAGTGTAAAATATGGTATCCATAGATCCTCAATGCTCACATCTCCAAATGTATCGTGTATGCTCTTATTGAATTCCCGACCAGAGAACATCGATGTTATGGGATATGTTAAGTCCAATAGTTGAAGGAACCATTTTGTCATTTTCTGTAAATCATATTATATTATTATATAATATTCATTTATGTATATAATAATAATATACCTTTGACCATTCACGTGCTTTTTGAGTAACGGTAGTTATGTTACGCTCCGAACACCATAGTGCACCCATGAGTGCACCAATGCTAACACCACCGACCATATCAATTGGTATACCCGCCTCCTGTATAGCCTTGAGCATGCCAATATGGGCGGCACCACGTGCACCACCACCACCAAGTACCAGTCCAATGGAATTACCAGTTAACCAACGGGCAAGACGTGAGAAATCGGAATGCATATTTGGTTGGGATAGCAGCACACGGCTATAGAGATCATTCTAATTGAATTCAAAAATATAGATAGATAGATAGATAGATAGATAGATAGATAAATATATAAATTTTTTAATTAATTATTATTATTATACTTACAATACGATATTGACTTTTACGCGTAAATATACGTTTAACGCAAAGGACATGATGATGCTTGGTTACCCATGGACGTGCATTTAACCAACTTAATGTATTTGCCGGTTTTGCATTTGTTGTTTCCGGATAGAGTAGCACCAGTTCCTTTTGTGTGCGCATTGCCAATTTATCAATTTCACGTTCAAATTTACCCACAACATGTGATCTATCGCCTAAGCCAACTAGAAGAACAACATCCGCCTGCCGCATACATCTTTGTGTCCATGCACTTAACGAACTATCACATTGATATAATGTAATTATATTACGATCCTCCTGCTGGGCCAGCCACGAAGTCAAGCGATATTCATTCGCTGCTTCGAAGATATTGAGTCCCAACTGTTTACGTACCACATCTGATGTAAAACGTAGTACAGGACCTGATTTCAACAAAAACAATTTAAATCCCTTTTTGATTTGATTATCAATCATATATTTAATTAAATTACCAATGGCTCCAAGCGAATGATATAGTTCATAGGTAAATGGGGTTAAAGGCACATCATCGGTTATAGGCACCAAAGCGACTGTGGAATATTTGTGCGTAACTGGATTAGCTTCAACTGGAGCATTAGATGAATTACCGGTACGCGTTTGCATTGAGCCAAGGAATCGATGACTTAGAAAACTAATTAATCTGGTTACAACAATTGGATAGCGTAATTTGATAGCATTAAATAGACCCTCTGGTAGCTTGGCCAATTCAGAATCTCGTACAGCCATTACCGTTGTGGTGCGTGATGTTTCAGTTATCATTTCAACAATACCTACTAGATCACCTTTACCATATTCACCGACAATTTCTTTTTTACCACCAGGATGTGTTATAACCGAACGCATACGTCCACTCAATACAATATATGTACTATCACTGCTCTCATCCTGTCGATAAACAGCACGTCCCGATTCCAAAAATATCCAATCAAGCGCATAATCACATTGACGCACCAAAGGTGACAATCGACGCACCACACCATTACCCAAATCCAGCACAATGCGTGGACGTTGACGCATTATTCTGTAAATATAAAATATTCAATTAAGTCAAGCTCAAATTTAAGCATACTTACCAAATAATTAATAATAATTAATCATAAAAAAAAAACAAATAAAAAATCTTTAGTCGACTATGAGAACACCTTTGCCTACATATACAGCCATACACACACGTATACTCACACATACTCACAGTTCTACACGCACTTTAAGCTGTTACGCGCGCTATTTAACCCCCCTCGCTGCATAATGCGATACTTAAAGTTGTATAACTTTTGTGTTTCTTAACCAATCTTAACGAAATTAAAACCGAAGGTCAAGAATAGTCTACTTATTATGTGTGCCAAAAAGAAACTTGATTGGTTGAAAATTGTGCTTTATAATCGTTTTTTTGCGAATTTCGGGGGGAAATTCAAAAATCTAGAACAAACTCGTATAGCTTACGAATATAACGAATCTAAATTCCAAATTTGGTTGTTCTAGCTCGTAAAATCTCTGATAAACAGACATTTATATAGACGGACAGACAGACAGACAGTGCTAGATCGACTCGGTTAGTCGTTCTGATTAAGAATATATATATACTTTCTGGTTATAAACATCTGTTTATCTCTACCTGTTAAATACTTTTCGATTTTGCACATTTCTATAAGCTCCATTTTCTCATTTTTTTTAAAGGTATAAGAGCTAAATTCAGTTAAAACATTTAGCTGTTAACAGCCTGAATAGAAAACTTTAAGCTTAACATGCTGTTAACATTTTACTTTTATATAGAGAGACTAACGATAAGTTGTAGTTACGGAACAGATCGGAAATTACTGCTAAAACTTGGAATATACTATACTTGAAGCATCTACCATATATATGAATATATTTGAAGCATATACCATTATAAACTTTAAGCTAGAATGAATGTGAATCTTAAAGGCTTCGAAATATCTTTGACAATGTTAAATAATACTTTGAATGACTGTTAATAGTTTCTGCTTAACTTGAACTGTTAGCACATTTTAATAGATAACCCATAGACTAAAGTTTGTTAATATTTTTCTAATGAAATCGAATTAAGTAGAACTTAATTCAGATATATAGTAATATATAAAGAATTAGATGTTTACTCACTGATAAATGGCAGAGCGTCGTATGAAGGCGACGCGACAATTGTTACGTGACCTAATGGTATAGGCACTAGCCTCTCCGGTGAGCATTGCCAGGCCGCCGACTATTTCACCAGGATGTACAAAATGTATAAGCATATCGCTTTTATTATCCTGTTTGGAAGAGCGTGATGCATCCGCATTACCCTGATAGACGGCCAGTGTGCCAGTCATGACAAACCAAATACAAACATCATCGGCATCACCTTCCTTGATGAGTGTTAAATTTGGTTCTAATTCACCAACTTCAACGAATGGTTCAATAATTTGTGCATCCTCCTCGCTAAGACCTAGTTCACGCCTTAGACTCTCAACAGCCGATGAATGCACTAATCTCTGGTCAATCGATGCACCTGTTGCTGTAGAATTAGCTGCGGGTGGATCACCACTTGTGTGTGTTGCAGAACTGCGTCGTGTGGATGATTGATTTACAGAGGCAACACTTGATTGCTGTTGCTGATGATAGATATCAATATATGGTGCATCTCCATGAACTTCAGCAAAGAGCAAAGCATTCGCATTGGGATTTGGATCTGGATCGGAGAGTGTATGTTCCTCGCGTGATAAACGTGATACGGGTGATACTGGTGCACGTGATGACATCATACGTGTCACCTGTGATGCTTGTGATACAACTTGACCCACTGTCGAAGTTGGTACCGTGCTGCTACCTTTGTTTCTCATATGATTTTGTACAAGTTCCGCATTTAGGCCCAGATAATTACGCAATGCTGTGAAGAGAACGCGCTGCAGACGTATCATAATTACCTGTATCACACGTATCATAACATCTGGATTTTCCTGAAAGACCTCCTCAAAGGCCTAAGTAAAACGAAAGACAAAATTATATATATTATAAGTAATGACAAGCTCATTTAAGCTTCTTAACCCTAGAAGAGCTTTATGAGTTGTAAAGTCTCTCTCTACAGGAAATGCTTAAAAAGTTTCTTAAAAGTTAAGCTAATTTTATTTTCATTTTTAAAGAATTTTGAACTTTTTCTAGAAGTACCACAGCACTAATTGTTAAAGCTATATCAATTTAGATTAATCTTTAAGCTACTTTTCTAATAAATCAATTCTTTAAACAGTTGGAACAGCTTTCAAAGTTCTTGTATGTCTTTAAAATAGAATTTATAATATTTGAAACGTTTATGGTTTATAAAAAGCTGTAGAGCTAGATTTATAGAATCAGCTGTAAAAGCTCTTTAAAATTAGATTAATTTTCCTATAAGTATTATATATATACAATATATAAATAAATATACAAACATTATATATATGTATAAGGCATATGCACGTATATGTATATATGTTTGTGTGTAATGCGTTATTCATTAATCTATTAGAGATGAGCATAAAGAAATGTTTTCAATTTTACACGGCACGTAAATCAATTAAAGCCATGTTTAAATATAATATTTATAAAATTATTGATTTGTTTTAAATTATTATAATAAATTATTATTAATAAATTTTTAAAATATAGAAAATATTAATAAAAATATTATATATAATATATAATAA